>CAOJBK013334820.1:0-12612 GCA_948294925.1 Codiaeum variegatum
GAGTGAGAGGTATTTTTACTTCAAACCTTTCTTTGTTTGACTTGTGTGTTGTACACAAATTGGTGAAATATCCTTGGTTGAAGTTATGGATCCAAACCTAGGTTTAGACATTTATCAAAGAGTTTGATAAATGACTAAATCATCTATGTTAAAAGAGTTTTAACATAGAACTTGATTTTAAAAGAGTTTGAAATTTTCTAATAATTTTGTTAAAAGAGTTTTGACAAAATGTTTTATACTCAAACCCTAGGTTATAGCAATGTTTCAAAGTGTTTGAAAAAGTTTTGAAAATCGAATCTTTTCTGATTCGTAACTTTTTCTGCTTCTGTTGCATGACTCTGTAACATTTCCTTCACTTACAAGATAAATATTGCTCCCAGGATCCAAGTGAAATATGTGACATTTGATAGTACTGGCCATCATATAGCCAGTGAATCAAGTGATATCCTTTGATCTTTGCATTTTCCATGTGATTTGCAATTACTTATCAAGTAGGTCATAACATCCTTTTAATCTCAAATGCAAGTTTTCAAGAGTAAAGTACTTGACAAATGAATAATAAGTTCTCCCCATTTACTAGTAATCAACTATATTCACATAAAACACCCATTAGTAAAATATCCATAGTAACATAAATAATCAACAAGTAATTCATGTCCAAATATACATGAAATAGGTTGCTATTGAAGCCACAATTCAACATTCACAAGTTAAATCCACTTAAGTTACACCATTGCACAATAAGATTCAATTAATGCTTATACTCACCTCGTAGGAGCTTAACGACTTATGTATGACTCACACCCTCCTCTTGACCTTTTCCAGTACTTTTAGGTACTAAACTAGGAAATATATTTGATCAACATTATGCCTTAGATCAATGTTTATGCTTAATATGCAACTAGATCTATGTTTGATGCAAGTGAGTTTAAGATTGCGCATTTTTCCATATATAGCAGCCTGACCTTTCAGTACTTAGGAGTGAATAACTTTTGCTACATATGTCCAAATGACCTGATTCTTTTTTATATATACACTAGACATGAAAAAGATACAACATATTCAAAAATCAGTTAAAAAAAATGCAATGTTCAATAAATGGTAAAGTTCTAAATTCAGACATGTTGTGACTTGTTCCCTGCACATAGACATTTTGGGAAGTTCATGTTCAGGTTAGGTTTTCTGAAGCTATACAAGTCCAATTGCAATAATATTTTATATAAGTTTATAAAACACATAAAGGAACAATTTTTATTCGGATAACTTCTTTAATTTCTTCTTTTAAAGTTGTCAAATCAAGTGACCAAGATAGGGTTCCTGCATAACTCTCAAACAGAACCAGTTCTGATCATCATTTATAACTCATCACACAAGATAAATTTTACAAAACTCTCTAATAGGAATTTAGCTAAGACATAAACAAACAACTTTTATGTTTTAGGATTTTTCTAATTCCTACCATAAGGTTCTCAAAATCAAGCCACAAAATTCTATTACAACCAAGAATTCAAGAATACAGATTTACTTTCATAATTCAATCAATTTTCAAGCACTTAAACTTAACCAATAACCATAGCATAACTTTCATAAAGTGTTCACTAAGAGTGGATAAAGATATGTTTATTTTATGTAAGAAATTGCAAGTGAAAGACTTACCTTTGATGATGAAAATGAAGATGAAGATTAAAATCCTAAAACTAGATTTTCTTTCTTTCTTCTTCTTCTTCCTTCTCCTTTCTTGTTCTTTTTCTATTCTAAGAAAGGTGCACGACTTAAGCACCTCAAATGGGTTAGAATGTAGTTTATTTAGGTTACATATTCACCTTACAAGTGTTCCTTGGTGTGTTCTAATCCTATTGGTCAAGGTATCGCCATTCTGTTGGCTAAAAACTAATTTTCCTTTTACTCCTCCATGTTTTGCCTTTTAAGTTTTAAATCCAAACTTTCATTTTATTTAAGTCCTTGGATAATGAATAAGTCTCATTTCATTCATATAAAACTGTACATATATACATTGTTTAAAAATTTTATTATATGATTACCTACGTGATTGTATTCGTTGTACCAATAAAATATATATGTGATTTTTTATGTAATACTTTTGAGTGTATGATATCTAAAATGCATGATAATATGAATATGCTCATGTATAAATGAAAATGCATGAGAGTGTGGATGTTACATAAAATATCCTTAGTCCTTGTTTTTTCAACTGATTTTTTCTGAAATTAAATTATTTTTACTGATTAAAACTTTTTTTTATAATTAAATAAATTTTTATTGATGAAAATTGATTTTTATTGAATTAATTTTTAATGGTTAGTATTGATTTTAAGGCATTACTGAACTAATATTTACTGATTAAAATTTATTTTTACTAATTTGATTTTTGTTGAACTTATTTTTACTGATTAAAACTGATTTTTACTTATTAAAATTAATTTTTACTAATTAAAATAGATTTTTATTGAATATTATTTTTTTAGTGAAGAAACCAAGACCCTAGTTTTGAACTCAATATCTATTAATCTAGTAAAACAGAAAGCATTTACAACTTTTTTTCTCGTAGATCTTAATTACGTAAGTCTGTGTTAAAATATCCTTAGTTTTGAAACCAATTTAAACCAAAATTAAGATATCAACTATTTATTTTGAAAAGTTATCTTTAAATTTATAATTAACTTAACATGTACATAGCGAGAAAAACATAGCTAGAAAAAATAATTTAAATCATCTTTTTAATTTTAAAAATATTTCACATTTATATTGTGTGCTGGTTAATTTAATTTTCAACAAAGGGTATTAATAGGTTTCAATTGGTAAATAAAACTGCAAATCAAGCTGCCCAAATTTTAAAAAAATTGATACACCGAAACTTAATTTAACAGTATAGTGCACGTCAAGTAAGCAATATACCCAATATCCATCCTTTCTCCTGCTAAATAAAACTTTTAAAGAATTGAACATTTTCTAAGTTTATATTCGGCCATTAACAAATATACTGCTGACAGAAATTTTAAATGCCACGGAAAAAAAAAAGTACAAATTAGTAAATAAAGGTTTTTTTTTTTAACGATGAAGGAGTTTGTGTTGAAAAAAAACTCAAGTTAAATCAATTCAACAACCACACAACAAAATAAATCAAATTAAGAAAAATAATAACATTAAATTTATGAGATTCAATACAAATTTATTTGCATTCACGAAAATATCTATTTTCTTCACTAAATGAGAAAATAATTATAATACAATTAAATTCTAAATCCTACAATTTATTGTTTCACCCTTTTCACGTAAACTAGACGACAGAACTCTCAATTCAAGTTAAAAAATATTTTCAAGAAGTAACCCTTAAATGTTTATCCACGCCTTCCAAAAATACTTACCTACTTTTACACAAAATAGCTCTACTATGTATAGTATGTAAACTTGTTCAATAAATTTAAGATTTTATATTCTAAGTCAATTACTTATTGACTACTCCAAGTAATAAACTTAAACATTTCCTAAAAAAAAAAATCATTTTCTAAATAGGAAACAAAATGTTTTTTTCAAAATATGAAATAAAAACTAAATTTCAGCCAACTTTCCTAACAAATTTGATCTTAACTTAAATTTGAAACCCCATATTGGCCTTAATTACATAGATATATACACTCGAATCAGAACTTGGTCCCACACCTAATTCCAAATATGGTCAATATACCATGTGTACCTAAAATCTAGTCATTAGTGCTATTTGACTTCAGAGAGAGACCGCAATCTCTCCACCTCATCACTACAAGGCTCCACCCATTTACAACTAACTCCCCTTTGAAAATGGTTTTCTTTGCATGTACCACGTTTCTAGCATGTACCACCCTCAATGTAGCTTTCCTTTCAAAGGATCAAAGGATCTTGAGTAACCTTTAGAACTCCATCTTTAGCATTGTAACTAAATCTCATAAAGTCCAACATACTCAAAGAAATTAAATTCTTACTCATCTTTGGAACATCCCCTAAAGTCATCACTTCTCCATTATACATTTTGATTGTCACACTACCAACATCCATGACTTTCACCTTAGAATTATTACCTAATTTTAATATTCTAGTCATACTTTTTTTAGAGTGTATCAAAATAATCCAACCTAGAGAAAACATGATGAACACAATAAGCACTTAAAAATCAATTATCACAAGAAGATATACTATTACCTTGGGTGACCACATGGGCATCCCCATCATCCTAGGCAAGAGAAACCACATTCTCTTCATCATCTTATTTTTTCTTGCCCTTCCGGCTATCCTTTTTTGTAATGTCTATACTCGTTGCATTTGAAGCATTGAATATCACCAAATTCTTGAGATTAGATCTAGACCTGCCTTATTGAGATCCACTTATCATGTGACCGCCCGCTCTAACTCAAAACTTGTGAAACCAATGCCTCGCCTTCCCTCTCCTCACTTGTTGCTTTTCTTCCAGTTTGGAGAGAAACCAATTGCGCTTGCATGATATCCATAGTTAGAGTATCATTTCCCACAATCAACTAGTCAACCAAATTCTCATAAGAGTCAGGGAGTGAGGAAAGGAGCATTAGTGCCTTATCTTCTTCCTCAATCTTAACATCAATCTTTTTCAATTGATCTAAGATGCCAATGAATTCATTCATATGCTCCACCAGATTTTAATCCTCCACAATCCTCAACCTATATAATTCTGGTTTAGATGCAATTTGTTGGTCAAACTTTTAGCTAGATAAATTTTCTCAAGTTTGTCTCAAATCTCTACGACAAAAGTCTCATCAATAACATTATTTATAATGTTATTAGCAATGAAAAAGACATTGTACTCACACATTTTCCCTCTAGCTCCTCTCAATCTTCGTCGCTTATCTTCTTTGGCTTACCCTTCTCCTTTCCCCTCAACATTTTTTCTAAGCCCTATTGAACTAGGAGATCCTTCACCCTTCTTTGTCAAAGAGTGAAACTATTTTTCCCATCAAACTTTTCAATAGTGAAAAGTGATGAATCCCTTGATATACTTGTTGAATAGCAATCGTAACTAGCTCCAATACCACTTGTTGAAAGAAAAAAACTTAAATAAAATCAATTCAATAAGCACATAAGAAAATAAACCAAACCAAGAAAAATAGCAACACTGAGGATTTACGTGGTTCAACACAAACTTGCCTATGTTCACGAAGAGATCTATTTTCTTCACTATATGAGAAGACAATTATAATACAATTAAATCATAAATTCCACAATTTATTATATCACCCATCTCATATAAACTAGAAGAAAAAACTCACAACCCAAGCTCAAAAGTGTTCCCAAGAGTAACCATTAATTGTTTGCCCACATCTAAAAATACTTTTCTACTTCTTACACAAATTAGCTCTTTGGCCACCTAAACTTGTCTAGTAAGTTTAGAGTTTCCCATTCTATATCAATTACTTGTTGACTACTCCCAGTAAAAAACTTAAACACTTCCTAAATTAAAAATAAAAAATAAACTTCGTTTCCAAATAGGAAAAAACAATCATTTTTCTAAATAACAAAAAGAAACCAAATTTAAGTAAACTTTTCTAACAACTTGAATATGGATTTAAGTCCAGAGGTCTATTTACTTGGCATTAGGGATTGATAGGACTAATGCCTAACAACTTCTAATCTCCGAATGCGGATTAGACCGAATGGAATCTTTTAGATTGGATACTTGCACAATGGAACAAATGTGAGCTAAGAGGGTCAGACCTTGAGCCTGGAAAGGACCCTTTAACACTCAAGTCAGTGAATGGGTATTGGTGGCATGGGCTTGATGAGCCCTAAAGGATATTGGACTTAGATTTCAGAAGTGTTTAGGGTTAGGATTTATTACCTTAAAATCTGTGCCATCATGGAGTATTTATAGTGTTTGTAAGATTCCCTTGGGACACTTGCACCGTTGTGAGGATGCTAAGTGGAGGGATTTTCATAGGTCAGTGAGTGGTCCCCAAGAGGGAGAATGACATTTATCTGTATTGAGTATCTAACACGTGTTTAGGAGAATATTCTGTATGATTTGTTTAGGCCCTACTCGAATAGGTGGCTTCGACATGACCTGGGGCTTCGCCCTAGGTTAAAGCAATACCATGAGGACCGAGCTTGAAGTTCATTAGGCCTGGGCTTAAATTTCTTTAGGCTTTTGGTTATTCTTTCAAGTCCATATTCTTTTTGTCTTTTTATTGTGACACATATCAGTGGCCCTTTTTGTTCATAAGAGGCTAAAGGGTGTCGAAGCTCGATGCCTCTATTTGGACAAAAGCTGCTGAAAAGATGTTTTGAGATCTTCGCTCTCTATTTGGGGGTTTTCATTTAAGTGTGTCAATGCTCCATAAATCTCTTGTAGAGGGAATTCGGCTGATTATGTGCATCTTTGTGAGCTTCGATTCCTTCTCCCGCGAAGCCATTGTTTTGACGAAGGTCCTTCTGCCACATGGCATGCCAGCTCATTCAAAATGGCCTGCCACGTTTTAACTTTCAAATATAACGGTCGAGAATATGAAAGATCTTCTAGAAGGTATATATATATCTCCTTATTTTGACTCATTTTCTTCTCATTTTGACTCATTTTCCCTCTCACTCTTTCGAAATTATCTTGCTTCTTTGACTCCATCTACTTTCTTCTCTTTTATGTTCTCTTTCAACCTTTTTGATTTAATAGCCCGCGCTAGACAATACCCCTCCAACAGGCTTACCCCTATTAGTAGGGAATAATTTATTATTTAGTCTTTTGTTACTACTTAGAAAAATATGGTTCCTAAATCGAACATCAACTAGGGACCTTTTCAAGCCAACTTTGACAGTATCGCTTTTCATGTCGAATTCATTTTTCCTTCCCCTTCACACCACATCTTCCATGAGAACCCTCAACTCAATGTTCCTGTGGGGCATTGAGACTACATCATCTTTTATGACCAGATGCTCTAAGGCTTATTTATTCCTCCCTCGAGCTTTTTTCTTGATGTTTTCTATCATTTTGGTGTGATACCCTTTACTCTCACACCTAATTCCATCCTTGATATCCATGGTATTGAAGTTCTTTATTTCTGCTTGGGGATTTTTTTCCCCTTTGATGGAACTTTTCCAAACATTTTTCCAATTTGGATCATATCAGGGGAATGTGGAAGTTATTCTCTTTGAAGCCCAATAAGGCAAATGATTGGAAGCATAATTTCTATAGGATCTGCTACATTGGCACAAATGAAGTTGGCTTTAGGTTCGATGGAATTACCGAGAGCCCTTTAAACACCCTGGAACCCCTCCTATCAGTGAAGATGATAGGAGGAATTTGTTAATCTTGATCAGTTCATGGGAGTTGGTCAATCTTGAGGATTTGTGGCGAAGCAGCCTCTTAGTAGATAAAGAGGTCACCTATCTGTCCCTTTTTGCCTTGGGGACCTGATGGGTATGTAATTTACTTTTATTTTGATCTTTTTCTCTTCTTTGTGCTAGTTTGACACTTTTTCTTCTTTTTTTTTCATAGAGAAGCCTATAAAGGCAATGAACGAAGACCTTTGGCTCATGTTTGGGGTAAGATCAGAGGAAGAGAAGGTCAAGATACTGAAGCTAGACCTGACACGTGTCATTCTCATTCAGGATCCTACCATAGGGGAGCTACAACCTCGAACAAAGGAAGAGATCTAGATTTCCATCATTCGACCGCATCTCTAGAAAGAAAAATTTCCCCACCTGTCCGTGCACTACTGAGATTTGCCTCCCAGTGGTAGTGTAAGGCCCCAAGAGCCTACTGGCCCCCCTGTTCCTCTAGTAAGGCCTAGCCCTAGTGCCTCTATATCTAGCTTGAATTGGCTAGCTCCTAAACCTGCTGTCAAAGATGATGATGAAGATGGCCCCTTCATCATTTGATTAGCTAAGCAAAAGTCAGGGAACACTTCCTAGTTGATCCCTATTCTGAAGATAAGCCAAACTCATCCTCTTCGAGGTTCTACTCCTGTTCCTTCACTTACTCTTGCCCTTCCTCACCCCCCCTCCCACCAACCACTGCTTCTTCCTCTCTCTATCTGAAGTTCCCTTTTGGGTTCAAGAAGAAGAGGCGATATAGACAGCTTCTGGTGCTTTAAAAGTTCAAGGATATGATCACACAAATGCTTCACTTCTAGTGGGTGGTGAGGCATGCCCTCGATATAATGGAATCACTCGTCAAGGATGAGCAAGAGTTTAACAAATTACTCCAGATCTTCTATCTGAATTACAACCTGCCTTATTCTAAAGGCTGGCTGATCAAAATCTATAGCTTCTTATATGACAAAGAAGAAGTTATGATGAAAGAATTTTTGGAAAGGGAATTTTCTCCTCCTTCCTTTGGAGTTGGTGAGGCTGGCAATTCATGTTCGACAGCTTAGGCTTCTATACCTCCAAGTAAGTTCATTTCTTCTGATTCCCCTACTTCCTCATCCTTTTCCTCTTCTTCTTCTAACCTTCGGGGAGTTTCTGAAACTCTCGAGAGGCTGGAAAGGTCTTGGCAAGCTAGGCGATCTGCTAAGACTGATTCTCCTGTTAAGGCTAAGCCCTTTCGAGTGATTCTTCATGATGATAGGGAAGTGGGCAGGACAAGGATGAAGCACTCCATGAGGAGAACCTCATGAAGGGCTAGTGAGTTCTTCTTCATTTCTTCTTTAGTTTCTTTCTTTTCAGTTTTTGACTTTTTCCTTTCATTGATGCAGCTTCACTTAGAGGGACTGTTGGGAGTAATGCTCCCCCTTTGGGTGAGGGTTCTACCCTTTTGCTTTCTGTAACTACTTTCCTTAAAATCCTAAGGTAGTATTTTTATCACTTTTGTTTTATTTCTCTTTATTTGTTCTTAATTTATTCCTTTCCTTTTCTATAGGTTGTTGAAGGTGCACAAGCTGGTGAGAATTTGTCTCATCCCTCAGTGAAGGTCATGCCTCCAGTTGTTGCTGCTACTTTACCCCTTTCTGAGGTTGAAAAAGTTTCTATTCATCCTTTGACGCCTAAGGTAAGCCTTTTCTTTCTTCTTATGTTTTGATGCTTCTATTCATGGTCATCTCCACTTTTCCTTGCAGAATACTGAAAGTGTTCAAGTTGGTGAGGCATCACCTCATGCTTAAGTGGAGGTTACTCCTACTATTCTAGCTTTGCCTCCTCTCGGAAGGGTCAATGAGAACATGGTCATACTTTCGCCCACGCTTGGTCAGGACCTTCCTCATTGAACTTCTTCAAACATGATCTTGAACATTATTGATGTTCTATTTATTATCCTAGGTTGCTAGAACAGAGGGAGATGATAAGGCTACTTCTAGGGTCTACTTTGGGGAGCTAGAAGAATTCATTAAGAATTTTAATTTTGAGGGCCTTCCTACTCTAACCCATAAAGAGGATGAGGCTCTGTCAGTTCTTTACCAATTAGGCTACAGCTCAAAGTCTGTGACATAGATGTTTTTTCACTAAAGAGCTCCTTTGGAGAAGACCATTCTTGTCGAAGGTATAAGAATGTCCCCTGATACCCCTGAGGAGGGTCATTCAAAAAAGGCCTAGTGAACTGCCTCAATGCCAATAGGTCCAGCGAACAGCCTCAACACTCCTTCAAGCAACTAGTTATTATTGACCCCCTTCGTATCCTCTCTTCCACCTCAGTTTTACTTCCCTCTATTTTGACACAAATGGTGGATGAGTTCTTTCCAAAGAGGATGGGGCTCCCTAATGCCAGGGGGATCCTTTCTCAAGGACTGGCTCTCCAAGATACCCTCGAGGTGAGTAATTTTATTTTCTATTTAGTTATTTTCAACCCTTATTGCTTCTAACACTTATTCATTCTATGTAGGATGCTCTGCCAAGGGTGAAGTCTCATCAAGAGACTGCAAAGGCTGTCCTCTCTGATCATTAAGAGATGGAGAGCATTGTCTCTCTTCACTCTTTAGAGAATGATAACTGGAAGAGGAGCTTGGCTGAAAAGGAAAAGGCTCTTTTTGCATCGTCCTTAGAGCTTCGAAGCACTAAGGATGCTCTTGTCCAAGCTGCTGCTAATATTAAGGTTGCTCATTCGGAGAGAGACATTGCCCTTAAAGACAAGAAGAAAGCCTTCATAGAGCTTAAAGATTGTCGTACTAAGCTCAAGGAGAAGGAAAAGCTGATCACTTCTCTAAACCAACAAGTGATCACCTTTAAAGGTCAAAATCACACCCCTCAAGAAGAGAAAGCCAAGTTATGAGGTGACCTTCATCCTTTACAGAAGCTTCTAAAATCCCTATCGGAGCAAGCTAAGAGGCATGCAGAAGGGGTAAGCAAAGTCGTTAAAGACTTCTTTTCCTCTCAATGGTTGGGGAAGTACATCATAAAGAGGTAAGTGTTACATGGAATGGTTTAAAATAATAAAAGTGTTAAGGAGATATTAGCAAAGCACTCTGAAGATGCTAGCTTCTTCAAAATGCATAAGCCGAAGAAGGTTATCGTCCCTTCCATCGACAGCTATCTGAGCACACTTCCTCAGCCTTCTTCCCCTACCTTTGAGATAGATAAACACAAGGATCCTCCCTCTTCTTTGAGTGAGGATATGGATCTCGATGAGGGTGGCCCTAATTCTCAATAGTTCTTCTTCATAATTTGATATACTTTGTAAATGTATACTTGTAAATTATTTTAATTTTAATATAAATTCTCTTTTATTCTTGTCATTTAACTTTATCTGAAGGTTTTAAGTAGTCTTTGCTTGTTGAAGCTTTTTTACTTTCAATTCTTTTTTTGGCTTGTTCTTTTTTCCTTTGAATTTACTAAGTCCCCTATTCGAAACATCATAGGTTCGAGGTGCCCTTTGCCTAATGTTCATGCTTCACTGGGGAGATTATTTTCCTATTGAGCAAGTCTTTTATCCTTTGCTAGAGATGAATGCTTCCCAGGGAAGGTCTTTCACCTGTCAAGTAGGTCTTATATCCTTCATCAAGGATGAATGCCTCCCAAGGAAGGTCTTTCGCCTATCAAGTAGGTCTTATATCCTTTATTAAGGATGGATGCCTCCTAGGAAATTTCTTTCTCCTGTTAAGCAGGTCTTATATCCTTTATCAAGGATGGATGCCTCCCAAGGAAGGTCTTTCACCTATCAAGTAGGTCTTAAAATAACAAAAATCATAAATCATATGCGAAATGGACTTAGAATATGAATGTTCATTAATTTTGATCATTGATAGTACATTTTCAAAAGTTGTACATTCCATGTGTGAGGTATTTTTGTGCCTTCTAAAGTCTGAAGTTTGTATGTTCTAGGGCCTATCACTTGTTGAAATCTGAAGGGCCCTTCTCATCTGGGAAAGATTTGAATTTTGATTTTCAAAACTTTTTCAAAAATATAATTTTGTTAAAACACTTTTAACAAAATTAGGTTAGGCAATTATTCAAACACTTTGAAACATTGCCATAACCTAGGGTTTGATAACTTAACCATTTTGTCAACACACTTTTAACAAAACACTAGAAATTATTAAACACTTTAAAAATCAAGTTCTATGTTAAAAATCTTTTAACATATATGGTTTAGTCATTTATCAAACTCTTTGATAAATATCTAAACCAAGGTTTAGATCCATAACATCAATTAAGGATATTATAATCAATTTGTATGCAAAACATAAGTTGAATAAAGAAAGGTTAGAAGCAAAAACAACTCTCGCCCTCCTTTGTTAAGCTCCCCAAATGTGAAGCCTCTAGCTTGAGATATAACTAGCTTTTCCCAAAAGCATGTTCTCCAATTCTCTTTACGAAGCTTGAATCTTCTCTCTTTGGTTACTTAAATGTTTGATCCTTACTCCTTTACTTGGAAACTTGAGACCTGAAGATTTGCTTTAGACTTGAAAACTTCTCCACACTCCTTTCTTAAAGGTTAATTGAAGAAGAGTTTGTGTTTAAAGAACTCTTCTTCAAAACAAACTTACTCTGTTAATTTAATGTGAATTTCAATCTTTCTCTCGCTAACTCTTAGAGAGTTTCTCTCTCTAACTCAAGGAAAAAGATGATAAATAGTTTCACTATCTCTTCAATGTGCTAAATGAGTTGGTATTAGGAAAAAAGATGATACACGTTACCTTATATAGACCATACCCTTTCTTTCCTTTTCCTTAAATTAAAGAGGAATAAAGGGAACCTTGTCTTGTTAACTTATTGACTAGTTAGTTAGTCAACAAGATTAAGGCTATAATTAGTAGGAATCACCTTTAAACCTTAATTAATCACATCTAATGTGAATTAAGCTAACATCTCATGTTAAGGCTAATTATTTGTTTGTTTGTCCAAAACCATTTCAATTAGTCATGCCTATTTGTATTTTATACAAACTATGACATAATTGAAATTAATCTATTTATGAATTAAATATCAAGACATGCTACTATCTTTGTAAATTTAATTACATGTCTAATTCAGTCATCATTAATAATTAATTAAACTCTTTAATTAATCATTAATATGATTCATACAAGCTAATGTGAATTGCTATATAGGTTGTGACTTACTAGGTTCATGCTCTAATTAGTAATGGGATAAAGAAAACTCTTTTCTTCCCACCAAGTGTGTTAACCTAATTATACACTTAGTCCCATAAATCGAGAGTGGCGTCTA
>CAOJBK013335968.1:0-11108 GCA_948294925.1 Codiaeum variegatum
AGTTGTGTTGGCAGGTGGAGGACTATCCTCTTTGTGGGTTTCATCATGGGTGTGTTCCATTCTGAGAGCTATGTGTGTAGATTTTAAATGATAACGAAAGAAATAATTGTCAGTGTAATGATTCTCAGAGACAGAAGAGAAGAAAAATGGTGAGCATACTCAACACTCCCCACAGACAACGCCAATGATTCCTGGTGTGTGCTCGCAGGTCTTGAATGAAACTCCTCTAGTTATCTTGATATTAACATGCAAAGTAGAGAAAGGTCAGGGGTGGCCGGACGGGCATCTGGAATAAACCCTTCGACCCTCAAGTTAGTTTGATAGTGGAGTTAAGAGATCTCTCAGACATGGATTTAGTGTAACTTTTAAGTGTTTAGCTTTTTCTTACCTGTATGAGGAATTTTAAGGGGTATTTATAAGGTTGAATACCTGTAGTTGGGACACATGTTCACTCTGGATAGATTGCAGAGTACCCTTGATGGGACTATGACATGATTGGAGGGTTGATAAGTGATGTAAATAGTTGTCTCTGTCAGACGTCTAAACCTCGAAGGCTAACAGGCCAAGTCTCTAAGGGTTTGGGGAGTGATTAGTACACTTGCAGGACTCAAATTAATCTCGAACCCCTAGTTGGTCTTGAACCAGACTGATGCAGGGTTGTATCAATGCCAATTTCTTTTTTAGTTATTTTATTTTATTCAATTTTATGTTTGCTTTTAGTATTTTGTAGTTTTTCCTAGTATTTTTAGGTTAAATTGGAGAAAAATGATATATGAAGATTGATTGATAAAACTTGGAATCATGAAGTTAAAGTTTGAAGCTTTTTAGAGGCAAAATGGAGTGGAAAAAAGAGCTTTCACATATGCACAGGCATGTTGAAAACTCTGCATAGACTGTGCTAGGAAATTTGAAATTGTCTAAATTATAAAAGAATCTTTGCACAGGCATGTTGAAAATTATGCACATGCTGTGCACAATTGCACCTACGAAAATAACAAGTTTTTTTCTCAAAATTTTCATTTTTGGAGGGGTGTTTTAGATAATGAAAAATTCCAAAAAAAAAAACCCCCTAAAAAGTAAGAATTAAAGAGAGCCTCCATCATTATCATAAAAATTCTAATTCTCGCCTCCACACCATAATAGAGATTCTTGGAAGATTGGAACCAGAGATTTCTCCACTCCAACTTTTTCGAGAGTTTTTCCTTAAACTTTAATCTTATTTAATTTTATTTTATGCAATTTATTTTATCCATAATTATGTTTAGAATATGTGTTAGATTGGATATTGATTTGGTTATTTTAAACATAAGTGGCTAAATCATTAATCAAGATTTGGAATGTAGTTGCTACAATGATTTATTGTTCTAAATTGATTTAGTGGATTAGAAATTTTTAATTAAATGTCTTTAATTGATTTTGTGCTTCCAGGTAGGGTTTAACTGGCCATTAAATCTTAGATTTTATAGTTTACTTCAAAATTACAGAGGTTGAGATTTAGACTTAGAATATAGAATCAATTAACTTAGGGTAGGTAATACTTAGGGATAATATTACTCATAAGAGACATTAAAACTAATTTCTAAATTGTTTAATGAGTTCGTTCTGTTCCCTAATATCACAAGGGTAGTTATTAGGAATAGATTGAATATTGGTAAACTGACTCAGGAGAGCTTTTTACCTAGTTAAGGGAAATTAGGTCTAGCATTCAAGTGAGAAAGGAGAATATATAAAGTAAGTTTAAAAATAATAATGAGTTGTACAATGAACCCCAAGTTCTACGTGTTTGGTATTATTGAATTTTTCTTATTATTTACAATTGCTTGTTTCCATTAGTTTTTAATTTACAAATCGACTCGATAATCATCATCTAAATAACAGTTGAAGCATTAATTTGGTACTTGCCATCCTTCTTTTGGGAGACGATACTCTTATACTCATTACTAGCTATAGGAACAATCTGTACACTTGCAAATTTACCCTATCACTGCTCTTTACAATACGTGATCATCTATTGGACATCGATCTTATGAATGTAAGAAAAACATCCATCCCAATTAGCCCAAAATTGATAAAATTGATGATCGATGAAGATCAAAATCTAGGGGACGATCAAGCAACGAAAGGAATGGAGATTTATGTCTCTAGTTCTAGCAATTGTACCTATTATAGAGGTTATTAACTGCATTCAAAAGGATGTTTGAGTGACTAATGATAATCAAATTGTGAGCACTGGCAATGTGGACCAATTACAACCTATAGGCAATGATAATGAGGGGGAAGCATTTGAATCATAAGGGACAGAGATTAGTAACACTAAGGAGACTAAAGTTGATGACACACATATTCCTATTGAAATTGATGCTGGGCATGGCTCACTTATTAGGTTTGCTCATGATGTAGAAGTTACTGAAGCACCCAAGACTCCTAATGATCCTATTATTGACTAGTTGGGTAATATTTCTAAGACTATAGATGTTAGTGGAGATATGGAAGTTATAGTTGTCCTAGCTGTCCTGGTTGAACAGGTTAAGTTAGATGCAGGAGTTGCAGCAAATGCAATTGATGCCTCTATTGAATTAGTAATTAAAAATCTTAATTATTCAGTTGCTCAAGTTGATGACAGTAATGTTAATTATAGCTCTCCACAGTAATGTTCAAACCTCTAATGGCAAGGATACGAATAGTGAGCCTGAAGTTTACACTCCATGCCAAAACAAGGTAGATGACGTTGCTATAAAGGAGGCATTTTGGACAATAGTTCAAAATAGAAAAAATAACTATGCAAAAGAGTGTTGCAATTCCAATGATAGCAAAGATCAAAAGAAGAAGTGTAAGCCAGTTTTAATGCATCATTCATAGAATGTGCGCTCTCCATCGAGATTAGATCTTTAGTTTTCTTTTTATTTTGTTTGATGATTTCTTTTTCTTGAAAGCTCTATGGAGTTGTTATATTTACATTCTATTATACATTTTCTTTTATTTTTAATAAATAGGAGCGTGTGGGATCCCACTCACTTCAGCTTTTAATTAAAAAAAACATACTTAACACTTGCAAATTTATAAAATAGACTGGGTGATACAATTGAAGGCCAACAAGACTGAAGAATTAAATTTGAAAGCTCATTATCGAGTGAAAGATTGAAGAAACCACTACAGGGTAAGAACTAAAATCAGCCCCATTATTGGGGAAAACATAATTCATCACAGGACAATAACTGAACTCGGAATATTCAGAAAATTGAAAGAGAAATTGAAATCCTAGATGAATTTTTTAGCGATTTAGCTCCGCTACCATGTGAGAAATTGGAATAGGTAACAATGATTTGGCTGATGCATGATTACAAAATTAGAAATAACCAATTAGATATAAAATTCTACGCAATATATACTCGTGCGTGCTTATAATTTTACAATGTAGAATTATGTATTATTATCTCAATAACTTACCTAGACGATAAATTCTTGCAAAAATAGTGTTTTCTAATGTTTATTATAAGGAAAAATTCAGGGATTACACATTCAAACGGAAAAAAAAAACATCAGATGGGATTATGGTATTAATTGTAGCTTTGAACAAATGTTAGGGATCAAAATGTAACACTTTGGCAACAATATTATGTTACGAGGAATTAACATTAAGGAGATTGTATTCTGTAGAATTTATTGATTTTTAATAACGTTTACAGAGTTTATGTTTATAAAAAAGTTGTTGAAAATCTTAATGGAGAAGACAAGATTTTTATAGATTTTTTTTTTATTTTGAGTTTCACACAAAAAGTCATTAAAAGTCTTTCATTTATAATAGTAATGATTTTGAATACCTATTTATTTTCGTAGATTTTTTAAAAATTGTAATTAAATATATCATGACTTAGATTTTTTAAAAGTTATTTAAAATTTTTATTGAATACATCCTGACTTTTTAAACTTTTTAAAAATCTTTAAAAGTCTAAATTGAATACCTCATGATTTTTATAGAGTTGTTAAAAGTTTAAATTAAATATATCATGACTTTTTAAGTCTATAAAAATCATTAAAAATCCAAATTGAATACACCCATGTAAAAGTGAAGGACTTTTGAATCAAGAATTTTGAAAATTTTTTAAATGGACTTTTGAAAAATTGATTGGATTTCTAATGATTGTTATTGAGTTTATGAAAAAGTCATTGAATTACTGTAAATTTTTTGAATAACTGTAAATTTCTGCTAACTTCATAAAGATTGTAATTGAATTATCTCGTGACTTTTATAAACTATTTAAAAGTTATTATTTACTACATCTCAACTTTTATAAACTTTTTAAAAATTTTGATTGAATACACCATAACTTTTAAGGTCTATAAAAGTGTTTAATTATGTTAATTCAATACAGCCCACTAATATTATAATTATGATGATTTAGAGTTTTTTATAATTAAATCAAAGCCCCTACCCATCAGCTACAATCAGGTCTTTTAATCTTACAGTTCCTGAAGAGTGATTTGAAGCCCGAATTTTGGACACATTCCAATAAGAACAATAGGTGCGTGGATATAAGTTGGTGATAATGTAAACTTATAATGCTGCAGGATCATTGAGAGTGCAATCTTTGTTTCTGCCACGGCAAAGTTCATGCCCACACAATTTCTTGGTCCCAAACCAAATGGAATAAATGCAGCAATGTTGTTTTTAGTAGCTTTAGCCACTCCCTCGGCAAATCTTTCTGGTTTGAAAAGTTCAACATCTTCTCCCCATATCTCACTATCATGGTGCACTGCTAGTGTTGGAATCAGGAGATCCATTCTAGCTGGAGCTACTATCTTCCCCAATTTGCTTCCCTTTTCGACTTCTCTTATAAGAGTCACAATAGGACTATATAACCTAAGAGTTTCATTGATAATCATATTCATCTGGTAACAAAACAAATCAGATTCAAATTAAATAAGTAACATATATAAGTATTTGGTGAAAAAAGTAAAATTTAATTAATTGGAAAAGCAAGTGCTTACAATCTTCAATTTGTTGATTTCATCTAAAGTTGGAATTTTCTGGCCGAATACTTGAAGAACTTCGTTCCTGACTTTTTGTTGCCAATCAATGTGTATTGCTAGAAGAAAAATAGTCCAAGTGAGTGCAGAAGTAGTTGTCTCCTGACCAGCAATATAAAATGTTTTGCACTCATCAACCAAGTCATCTATTGATATTTGTTTGGTCTTATCTGCATCTTTATTTGCCTTTATGAGTACCCCAAGATAATCATTGCCATAGCTATCTGATTCACCCATCTTTGCTTCTTCCTCCCTCTTCTTTATCATCTTTAAGATACAGCCTCGTATGCCTTGATCGAGTTGTTCGGCTTCGACATCATCCTTTGTTTTCATAAAATTTCTACAACAGGTCGTCCATAATAAGAATTAACATTTAGTGGTAACACTATGCAATTACGGGGAAATAAAAAAGTGAACTTACTTTAGTATAGGAATTCTGACTTCATAACCATGTTTGGAAAGAAGAAGAGTGAGGCTCATGAGCATATCAAAAATATGCTGACCTTCCAAGTAGCTGCTTCCGAAAGCTGTCCTGGAAATTACTTCAGAAGTTAATTCCTTAAATTCTTTGGATATATCAATCTCTTTGCCTTTGTGCTCCCTCCATTTTTCAAGCATCGCCTCTACACTTGTAATCATGGCTGGAATCATATTCTGTATAGAAGATATACAGATGCTTACAAACAATAAGACGACGACAACAACAACAACAATAACTAGAAGAAGAATTACTTTCAAGTTTTCTCCATGAAATGCATGATTGGCCAGTTTTCGCTGCCTTGCCCATTTTTCACCTTTGGTAGTTACAAGTCCATCACCGAAGAGTTTTGTCAAATAAGATTGGAAGGATGGTTTAGGATAAGTTTCTTCTTTATTATTCAGTATCTCCTTCACTAGCTGAGGTTCAGTGATCATCAATTGAGGCCGAGGACCAATCCAATTCACATACTTCTTCCCTGCAAATATAAACTCGATTACTTGAAAGCTTTCAATGAGGATTATGATCATATATAATAAATACTATTTCAATTACCATATAGATTTGTCCATAAATGATAGTAAGGCTGAATTCGTGAGAACATTTCATGTGATAATTCCATGGATCTGCTGGCCGATTCATCTCTCATTCGAACAATATCTTTTGTGTTTCCATAAAGAAATCTATAAGAAGGACCTTTGATTCCCTGTGACCTTAAACAGGATTGTGTACGAATCGGATTCCACCATACTTCATAAAAGAACTTGATCACAAGGAATATGATGAAGCAAACAATCACAAAACCTGAAACAAAAATTATCATTGTTGTTGATTAATATCAATCAATCTATTACATGTTACATTCATCAATTACTTTCTGTAATATAAGTGACCAAAAAATTTTTGGGTTGCAGTGGATGACAAAAACTAGGTTACAAGCATTGGACCTATCGTAGACATAATGTCTTATTTTTTGGTCAAGGTATCAGAAAATTGACAATTTCCTTATGCCCTTGGCAGTTTCTTCACAACTGGACGATCTGCTAAAAACACACTTTGATGGTGTTGATAGAATATTATAAAATAAAATGGAGAGGTGAATTGATTAGCCGGATGGTTAACTAAATGTTAATTAAAATTTGTCAGATATTAAATACAAATTAAAGCTAAAAAACGTTTGTAAAAGTTGATTTTTTTAAAAAAAAATTTAATGTGCAAAATGTAAAAGAGTTAAGCTTTATTAATGTGTTAAGTTTTCGGTTATATTTAATAAATATTAAGATAAAAATTTTAAAAATATTGTATTTATGGTGAAAGATTAACATATTTACTAATCTCTAATGCAACTCATATAATTAACATTTTTTTTATTCTCTACTTGTATAATTAACGTTGTTGGATATTAAATATGAATTAAAATAAAAAAAACGTAGATGATGTTTTTTTTTTTAATATTTTATTTGATATGCAGAATGAAAAGGTGTTAAGTTTTTATTAATATGTGTTACGTTTCCGTTATATTTTATGATAAAAAAAAAAGTTTCCGTTATATTTAATAATTAAGATAAAAACTTTGTGTTTATGGTGAAAGATTAGCATATTTGCTAATCTCTCGCAAGAGAATGCACATTTTGTGATAATATTTTTCTCGTCACATAGATTATTGTCACAGAAAGCATACAACTTGTAACAACATTATTCAACTTGTCATAAAATTTAATAGGGGAATTTTTTAGTGACAATAAAAAATTTATATTACAAAAAAAAATTAAAAAATCGTGACAACTTTTAAAAAATTGTAACAGATAATTGAAATAACAATTTTAGAAGGAATAATTTATTACAAGTTTTAATTATTGTCACTTAAAATGGTTCAATTTAATTTTTTTTTGTTACTTAAATTTATAACTGTCACAATTAATTATTTTTGAATTTTCTTTTCAATTTAATTTAATGACATCAAATTTTATTGTCACTTAAAATTATATATGTCACAATTTAAAAATTATCACAAATAAATAATTTTATTATTAGTCCTTAATATGAGAAAAGAAATTGGCGCAAAATTTTCTCATTCCCTCCAAAATTATATTAATTTGGTATTGTTTTGCTTAGTTTCCTGTGATTATTTGTAATAAAAATTTTAGTTTTTTTGCTTTACTTAGAAGGGAATCACTCTTTTCATCTAAACAATTTTCAAAAAAAGATTTAGTCCTTGTTTTACTAAACTTTCCCAAATGTGTGTATCTGTGCTCATGCTCATCCTTCCCCACCTTTATACTTCCAATTCTTAAAATCTCCATCAAAATTTTTTGAACCCAACTCTCTTCTTCTTGTCCTATTCCTCACTTTGTATTTTCAAAATGAAATTTCATCTTTTTACCACTTCAATTTTACTCACAATCTTGTTTGTTCTAATTTTGAAATGGTTTCTTCCAATATATGTAGATTCCACAGGTTTTCTCCCAAAACCACCGCCAACTCCTATCGGGAAACTATAAAAAACCTTGCTGGTTACTGTGCCAATCGAAAGGTCGAAGGTCTTCACAACACCTAAAATACTTTAATCTCTTTGGTTATATTTTTAATTCCCTTTCTGATTTCACTGATAATTTCAATTTTTGGGTTTTGGGTTCATATATATTCTTATGTTATGAAGGATGCATGATAATTTTTGTGAGCTTGTTGGAGTTTCAAGCTTTCCTATATATACCTCTCCCTCTGAAGATTTCAATTGATTAGCCGGGTCGATAACTAAATGTTACTTATATAATTAGCATTGTTGGATATTAAACACGAATTAAAATAAACAAAACATAAATGAGGAATTTTTTTATTTAATATGCAGAACTTAAAGGAATTATGGTTTATTAATATGATATATTTAATAAATATTAAGATAAAAAATTTAAAAATTTTGTATTCAGAAGATGGCAGATAGGGTTTAGCTTCCCTTAACTCGCACGCCTGTCATCCATCATGCCATCGGATTTGCAGACCATTGCTGCCTCCTCGCCGGAGGTCCTTTTTCCAGAATTAATTTCTTCTGCTAATGTAGAACGCAAGCAAGCGCCCAAGTCATTGAACGAAGTGGATCTCATCAAAATTCCCTCATTAGATTCAATGCCTATGGATATGGGAGGGCACATATCAATTAAGATTAACCAGGAAGCTTATGATCAAAGGATCAAGGTATGTCAATCTGCTCTCATTAGTCGTTTTATTTTGTTGAATGATGACAAGCCTTGGCTGCTCCCTGAACTTAAGAAATGGTTATTAAATCTTTAGACACTTAATGATTATTGGAAACTAATCTCGTTTGGAAGAGGATATTATCAAATAATCATTAAATTTGTGAAAGAAAAGAACAGGATATGGTCTACAGGTTCGGTACCACTTAAGTCAAGGGTGTTATGCTTGCAAAAATGGACACTTGACTTTGACCCTTATGAACACAAATCAACTCATACGCAGATTTGGGTTCGGTTCAACCATTTGCCTTGGGAATAATGTGAAGAGAAATACGAGCTACGCAGCGGAACCGAAAAAATTAAATTTTTGGTTCGTTTTACAAGTTGTGGTTTCAAAAACTTACTAACTTATAAAACAATTAAGTTTCCAATAAAACCTTTTGTTAAAACTCTTTTAACAAAAATGGTTCAAGTGATTAAATTAAACTCTTTGATAAAATCACTTGAACATCATTTGGACTATATTCACCCAACAAGACTTGATCTTTCTAATTTTGTGCAAAACACAAAAATAACAAAGAAGAGAAAAATTGTATCAAATACCTTTTCTCCCTCTTTCGTTTATCTCCTCAAATGCGAAGCCTCTAGCTATCTCATACCAAGCTTGAGCAAGCTTGGAATCCCCTTCAAACTTGATGCAAGACTTGATTCCTTACCTCTCTAGATTGCCCTTGTTGCTTAGGCTCAAGTCTCAACTCCAAGTTAGGGAATAAGAGTGTATTAAGTCATGGACTTCTTTAGCTTAGGTAAATTCCTAGAACTATGAGTTAAGAAGAAGAGAAAGTCCTTCAAACACTTCAAAGCACTCTCATACTCTATACTCAAAATCTGGAATTCTAAGGCAATTGTGTTTTTGACTTAGCAAAAGCTTGTTAAGCAAAAACACTTCTTAACTTTTATATGTAGAGAGCCTCCACTAACTATATGAGTCATCACTCTCCTCCACTAACTAGGACACTTGTCATGACCTAGTGAATTGCATGAAAACACTTGTCATGACAAGAGCTAGTAGATTATGAGTTGGCATTCCTTTTTGTTAGTGGAGAATCTCTACACAATTAGTTATCTCATAACTAATTGTATCTTGTAAGTCCAAGTTCAAATTTCAATTTAGTCCTCTTTATTTTATATCTCATAAAAAATTAACTAAATTGAAATACATTATTTGAAATGAAATTCAAGACATGTTAGGGTCTTTGTGAATTTAATAACAAGTTTAATTCAATTATAATTAATAATTACTTGAACACTTCAATTAAATATTAAATATAATATTCTTACCCAATACTTTCTCAATACTTTACGGTGTGTAACTACTCACTAGGTTCATATCCTAAATAGCAAGGAGATAGGAAAAATATTTTTTTTCTTTATCTATGTATAGAATCCCATTTCATACATAGTTTTGTAAGTCGTGAGTGACGTCTAACATAACATATCATGACTAATTAAATAGGAATGAATATTGACGATCAAGTTAATGAATATATAACATGGACCATCGATCATAATTACGATGCACTCGAGTCCTTTCATTACGAATTTTCGATCTTATTTAGAGTCATTGATTCATCAAAATGCTTCGATCATATGACCACTTCTAAGTTCTAATCCTCGACATTCTAGATTCCTACTAGAAATAACTTTCTAGTGAATCTCATCTACCGTGGCCAAGAATTTCATATCAAGGAGAACTAGAAGTCATAGGATTACTTCCTTGTTTACCCATGTTAATGAATTCTTTTTTGGATAAAATTTATCTCAATATATCACTGGGTACAACCACCATATGCCATATACATCTATGTGGTTAGCAAAAGTATGTAATGTTAGCAGCGTATGCCCTATAGCTTACACTCAACATGTGAATGTAAACAAAAACCTAACTGGCTTAAGTATATATGTTCTTTAAATGAAAACATATCAAACGTATATATGTCCCTTAAGTATTCAATAGAGAATCTATTCTTAAAGAGTTTGAGAATATGAGTGATAAACTGACCTTTATACAGATGCTTTAAAGGTTGTTCATGGTTATAGGATTATTTGTAGGGATGCCATTAATCCGGAAGACCATCACCTCTATTGTCTTCCATGATAAGTATGAGATACTTATTGGTATGGTGGTAGTGATTCTCATGCCACAGATGTGTGATGTCGTGATAACACGTGAGCATACTCATGGTATGAGTAAGTTGAACAGTGATGTTAGATGATGGATATATGGGTTATTACCTAATAGTCAATATCACATCATCTAGATCATGATTGTGCATATAATTCTTAGACTTGAGATGACATGTTATCTGGCATATTGGTGGCTATGGGTTTTTACTACTTACATACCAATG
>CAOJBK013336706.1:0-10226 GCA_948294925.1 Codiaeum variegatum
TCTTACTCAACCTCAAGTTATCTCTATTTGATAATAGTTGAGAAAATTTACTTCTAACCCTTAGAAGAAAATTTCTCACCTTACTTCCCATTGAATAATCTTGATTATCTTATAAATAAGATCATGAGAAGTAGAAGAAGATGAACATTAGAAGAACTCTACTTAAATTTTCCCCATCTTTGCTTCAATTCAACATGAATTTAGAGCTTCCATTTTCTAACTCTTAGAAAAACTCTCTCAATTCTATTCTAAAGGAAAGTTGAAAATGGTTAAAGATAATGAAGATAATGTGCTTCATACCTTTTTATACCCATACCTTTCTTTACACTCACTTCCTTAAATTAAGGAATGAAATAGGGAAAGATGTTGGAGGTTGTTGACTAGTGTCAGCTCTTGCTTCCAAGTCAACAACAAAAGTACATCTCTACAAATCTATTTGACACATCAAATGTTAATTACGTTAATCATCTCATGATTAATGTTAATTATTATTTAGTCCAAGTTATTTCAATTTAGTTTCCTTTTGTTTGTATCTCATACAAATTATGACTTAATTTAAATAAACCCTTTATGAATTAAACTTCAAGAAATGTTACACTCTTTGTGAATTTAATTACAAGTTAAATTTCATTATCATTAGTAATTAATTAAAATTTTTAATTAATTATTAATATAATTTTATATCTTTGCTTTAGCAATTACTTAACGATGTGTGACTTACTAGGTTCATGTTTGAATTAGTAATGGGATAAAGAAAACTCCTTTTCTTTCTCTAAATGTGCAATCCTCATTTCACATTTAGTCTCGTAAGTCATGAGTGATGCCTAGCATTGCATATCACGACTACCTATTTAGAAATAAATACCAATGATCATATCTTGGCCATTGCATAGACCTCTCAATCATAATTAGCGTGCACTCAAATCCTTTCATTATGAATTCCCAATTTTAGCTAAGGTTATGGAATTGTCAAACCCTATATGCTAGATCATATGACCACTATCCAGTTCTAGTTCTTGATAAACTCGATTCCTACTAGAAACTCATTCTAGTTAATCTTATCCACCCTGCCCAGGGATTTTCATATTAAGAATAACCAAAAGTCATAGGATTCTTTCCTTGCTTATCCAAGGTAAAGAATTCTATCTTGGAGATCACTTATCCCAACATATCATTGATTATGGCTGCCACATACAATATACCAATACATGAGTAGCATTGGTATGTAAGCACTAACAAACCATAGCCACCAACATGTCAGATAACATTTTACCTCAAATCTAAGGATTATATGCACAATCATGATCTAGATGATGTGATATTTACAGATGGTAAAGACCCACGTATCTATCATCTAACATCACTGTTCAACTTACTCATCACATGAGTAAGTTCACATGTTGTCACGACATCACATGGTTGTAACATGAGACTCACTACCTCCATACCAATAAGTATCTCATACTTATCATGGATGATAACAGAGGTGGTGGTCTTTCAGAATAATGATGTCCCTATCAACAATCCTATTAACATAAATAACCTTTAAAGTATTTGACAAAGGGCAATCTGTCACTCATATTCTTAAACTTCTTGAGAATAGATTCCCTTAGAAAATACTTAAGGGACATATATATACTCGATACAAGGAGAACTTCATTTAAAGAACATATATACTTATAGCAAGTTGGGTTTATATTTACAATCACATGACATGTATACAGTTATAGGTCATACACTGCTAATAGCAAGTACTAAGAAATTCCTTATGTCCAAGTACTTTGAATAGAATTTTAATGATCATGTGCCTATATTGTCACAAGTACTAGTGAATCAATTGAAGGCTACAGAAGATACACATGCAAATATTGCCAAATTACCGTCAGTTTGGAAAAGTTATAAGAAAAAACTTCTTCACGATACTAAGGATTATTCTTTAGAAGAACTGTTAAAACATCTTTGAATCGAAGAGGAATAGAAGGTGAGAGATAAAAATGAAAAATCTTATGAAAATAATAAAGAAATTTTGATGACAAAGTCAAATAAACAAAACAAAGGCAAACAAAATCTTAGTCCTAAAAAATATCAAGAAAAGTTCAAGAAATCTAAGAAAGGGGGTTGTTTTGTTTGTGAGAAATCTGGTCATTATGCTAGAGAATGCAGGTGCAGGAAAACTAACCAATAAGAAATTAATGCCTTGAATAAAAATGATGACATTATTGTTATCATTAGCGAAGTTAATACAATTCAAGGCAAATTTTCAAGTTGGTGGTATGACATGTGCATGTTTGCTTAGAAAAATCTCTCTTTAAGACCTACAAAGATATTGGTGATGGATAAGAAATTTCATTGGGAAATGACAATGAGTACAAGGTGCATGGAATTGGAAATGTCGATCTTGTTTTTACTTCAGGCAAGAAAGTCATTCTCACCAATGTACTCCATGTTCCTAACATGAGTAGAAATCTTATTAGTGGAGATTTATTGAGTAAATTGGGTGTTAAATCAGTTTATGAGTCGAAAAAATTAATTTTATCCCGAAATGGTGTATTTATTGGAAAGGGCTATTCATGTGATAGAATGATCAAGTTGTGTACTGTACTTGATAATTCTTATACTTCTAATAAAAATAAGAGTGATGTTTCTGTTTACATACTTGATTCAGTTTCTTTATGGCATCAAATATTAGGACACTTGGTTTAAATTCTATGAAAATAATGATTAAATATGGCATGATTTCTTATGATATTAATGAATTCAAAAAATGTAAATCATGTGTTAAATCAAAGATGATTAAAAAGTCATTTATAAGTGTTGAAAGATGCAATAATTTACTTGATTTAATGCATTCAAATATTCATGTTAACAAGGGGTGGAAATATATATTTTCATTACTTTCATTGATGATGCAATTTTATCTTTTGGTTTTGTTCATAATATAGCAGATAAATGCATTTATGTCAAATTAAATGATAATTGTATTGTACTTGTTTGTCTATATATTGATGACATGTTAATTGTAAGCAATGCCATTGAGGGTATATTGGAAACAAATAAGGTTCTATTTTCCACATTCCAAATAAAAGATCTTGGTCAAGTGGACACAATTCTAGGTATCAAGTGGGGGAAATGTATTGAGTTGTTAAGTTAGAATTTTAACTATATTTTCATCAAAATGTCCTCTAAACTTAAGATAATTTTGCTTGATTTTGGAAAATATTCTTTCAAAAATTATGCAATATTCATATTTTTTTTTATTGTTAAATTAATGGGCGTCCTTAGTCCATGTATTTAGGTGGAAAAATAGGACTAATTGAACGACTAAACATAATTCATATGCAGCAAAGTCAACAAGAAGTCAAACAATCAAACCCAGAAAAATCACACAAGGGTTGTGTTCTGAAAAATACACAGGGAATGTGTGCTTTAGTCTGCATAAAAAGGAGCACGAGTTTTTAAGGCGAAGTGAGGTACAATCTCAACAAATTGAAGATTTTTTTTCTGGAGGGGCATTTTGAGGAATGGACATATGACCATGTGCCTCTAAAAAATCTAAATAAACCATTTTTACACATCCTATCTTTGAATCTTATCATCATCTTTTATCACCTAGCCACCAAAGGGAGAGAAAAAGGAGGAATAGGGGTTCGTGAAGCTTGAAGAACAAGAAGCTAAAGCCATATTCTTCAACTTCTCTAGTACTTTTTGATGCTCCTAAGAGTTCCTCTAAACCCTTTTCTTTCTATTTTTCTTTTCTTAATTTTAATTGTGTTTTACATTTGGGTTTATTTAGCATGTTATATGGATTTATTTATATTAGTATGAATACCTAAATTTTTAAATCTAGGGTTTAGATAGATTTTGGTGAATAGTTATTGAAATTAATATATGCTATTTCTTTCAACTATTTGATTGGATATTTGTTATTTCTTTTGTAATTAATGTGATTGTGAGTGATTGACCTCCATTTACAAATTTCTAAGGCATTACAAGATGGAGGGAAGAAATAAATCTAAGTTTTATTGCATAGAAATATGGATAATCTTATATGGTTGTGTTTAATTATCTCTTTAATGATTAATGAACTATGTTACTTTATGTAATCATGAAAATAGATGTGTAATTAATATGGGTATTATCAATTTGACTTGAAAGAGTAAATTGATTAAAATTGTGAGATTAACCCAAAATTATCCAATTAAATAGTTGAATTAAATTGACATATGTTATTTCATTGATTTAGTAATCAATTGAAGTCTAAAACCCTAGGTTGCCTTTAATATTGATTTTTAACTATAATTCCCAATTTAGCTCTTCTAATTAGTTTTAATCTTTTAATTAATTTTTCTTGAGTATTTAATTAAATTAAATATTAGAAATTTCATAGTAATTTGGTAATCAAATTTGCCTCCTCTTAGGAACAATAACTTAATACTTTTAAAACTTGTACTATATTTACTCGTGCACTTGCAGTAGCAAAGAAAATGGCTAATAAGTTTCTGGTGCTGTTGCCGAGGAGGCATAATTTAATATCAAGAGAATTGAAATTTTTGGTAATTTAATCATTTTTTATTTAATAATTTGCATTGTGTTTAATTTTATAGGAATTTGTGTTGGTTGATGAGAAAAGACAAGGGGACTCAATTGCTCCCTTATAATTCAGAAATTGAGAAAACTTGTAAAGCCAATAACAAAGCAAGAAAGGAAAGGTTGTCCTTGGAGAAATTTGGGCAACCTCGTCAAACCATTGAGAAAGAAAAAACATTAGAAGTGCATGGGGTAGTAGAAAAGGAAACAATCATGGCTGAGTTGTTTATTGAAGAAGTGCACATGGAGGTACAAGAACAAGTTCCAATGGCAGATAACATGAATCAAACGTTGAGAGCTTTTTCTCTTCCAGATGCAAATGGAATTAGAACCTTAATCAAAACTCCTAGGGTCAAACAATTTTGAATTGGAGCTTGTCTTGATCCAAATGGTTCAACATTCAAGATTTGAGGGAACCGGCCAAGAGGACCCCAATGTTCATATCACTCAATTCTTGGAGATATGTGACACCATAAAGCTCAATGGAGTCATAGAAGATGCAATTAAGCTTTGGTTATTTCGTTTCTCTCTTAAGGGAAATTCTAGGCTATGGTACAGTAGTCTTGAGCCCGAATCCATTACCACTTGGGGAGACATGGCAAGAAAGTTCTTAGCCAAGTACTTTGCACTGGGTAAAACAACTAGATTGAGGCATGACATTACAAGCTTCATGATGCATGATGGTGAGTCTTTGTATGAAGCTTGGGAGCGGTTCAAGGACTTACAAAGAAGATGCCCTCACCATAGTTTACCGAGTTGGTTGATTGTATAAACATTTTATGATGGATTGTCTACCTCTATCAAGTGTCACGTTGATGCCACTGCTGATGGTGCTCCCTCAAACAAGAATGCAAATGAAGCTGTGCAATTGCTAGAAAGCATGGCCTCCAACAACTACCATTGTTAAAATGAGAGGAAAGGAAAGTTAAGGGAATGCATGAAGTTGATGCAATGACTATGCTTAATGCTAAAGTTGACATGATTGCAAAGAGGTTAGAGACCATGCCTATGCCTTCTCAAGTAGCCCAAGTGATGAGTTATGATTATTGTTAAGGAGGTCATGCTACCATGGAGTGTTACCAACATAAGTAAGTCAACTTTGTGTCAAACCAAAACCAAAGACCCAAAACAACCCTTTCTCTAATACCTATAATTCGGGATGGAAAAATCACCCTAACCTCTAATGGGGAAATTTGAGAAACCAAGCCTCTAGTTCCAACAACCAATAGGGAAACACCTCACACCAAAAATAACTCTACCAACCACCATTCCAAAGAACCAAAAAAATCTACCAAAACCAAGAACCCAAATCCAACCTTGAATCACTAATGGAAAAAATTATAAGTGTGGCAAATGACAAGTTTGACAAGGCGGATAAGTTCATAAGTGCTGCAAGTGAGAAATTTAAAAAGGTAGACAAACAAAATGAAATTGTTCAAGCAAGGTTAGATCAAATGGCTACCCAAAACAAGAATCTTGAAATACACCTTGGCCAAATAATCAATTCTTTGAATGTAAGAGAAAAAGGAGCCTTGCAAAGTAAGACGGAGTGCAACCCACATGACCATTATAATGCAATTACTCTTAGAAGTGGAAAGCACCATGAAGATCCTCCACTTAGGATAAAGGCTACTAGTGTTGAAGAAGAGGTGAAAGTTGAGAAGGATGAGGTAGAGGTTCAACCTAAGGAAGGTGTTCTTGAAAAGAAGAATGAAGAAGATAAAAAAGCACCTAAGGCTAAAAAGGAAGAGACTAAGTTACTACCTAAACCTTATGTCCCTCCCCTCTCATTCCCTCAAAGGCTTAGAAAGGCTAAGTTGGACCAAGAATATAAGAAGTTTCTTTCCATCTTCAAGCAACTCCATATTAACATTCCATTTGCGAAAGCCTTAGCTTAAATGCCTACTTATGTCAAATTTCTCAAGGAGTTGCTATCAAACAAAATAAGCTTAGAAGAATAAGCCATTGTTGCTCACATTGAAGAGTGTAGTGCCATAATTCAAAAGAGATTACCAGAGAAGCTAAAGGATCTCGGGAGCTTTTCTATTCCATATATGATTGGCACTATTGATTTTATAAAAGCCTTATGCGATCTTGGGGTAAGTATTAGCTTGATGCCATTGTCTATTTGTAAGAAGTTAGGAATTAGTGAGATCAAAAAGACCAAAATTTTGTTGCAACTAGCCAATCATTCGATGAAGTATCTGGTGGGTATTATTGAAAATGTTCATATGAAAGTTGATAAGTTTTACATTTTAGTTGACTTTGTTGTCTTGGGTATGGAAGAGGATGCCGAAATCCCTCTCATTTTTGGAAGGTCATTTTTTGCTACCGCTAGTGCTTTGATTGATGTGAGAGATGGTAAGCATAACTTGAGGGTTGGTAATGAAGAAGTTATTTTCAACATTCCTAAAGTGGCTAAGTACCCATCCTTTATGGATTCTTGCTTCCGAGTTAATGTGATTTATGAGGTAATACAAGAGGTGTTTGATAAAACTTGCATGAAAGATCCTCTTGAATTTGTCTCACCTAAGATGCTACCCCCCAAGATGAAAGTGTGAAAATTACGGCACGGGCACAAGTGTGAGAGGTACAAGAGAAAGTACCGATTAAAAATTCATGGAGTGGAAGAATTAAAGGTAGAGAGTCAATTGCCAAAGCTCTCCATGGAGGAAGCAACAAAGGTAGAGCTCAAGCCACTTCCCAAACATATGAGGTACACTTTTCTTAGTCCTAATGAAACTTGTCCTATATTTTGAATGCTTTCTTAAATTCCACCCAATCGGAGAAAATTTTAATTAGAAAATGCATGAAAGCAATTAGGTGGAGTTTGGCGAATATAAAAGGAATTAGCCCCTTAATTTGCATGCATAGAATACATATGGAAGATCTCCATAAACCATTTATTGAAAATCAAAGGAGGTTAAATCCTAACGTGAAAGATGTTGTGAGGGCCAAAGTCATTAAGTTACTTAAGGCAGGAATCATCTATCCAATTTCGGATAGTACATGGGTAAGTCTGGTACAAGTGGTACCTAAGAAAAGGGGTATCACGATGGTTGAAAATGAAAATAATGAATTGATACCGACTAGGATCGTCATTGAGTGGCGCATGTGCATTGATTATAGAAAATTAAACAATACCACCTAGAAATACCATTTTCTCTTACCTTTCATTGATCAAATGTTGGAAAGGTTAGCAAGCAACTCTTATTTTTGTCTTTTAGATGGTTTCTCCAGGTACCTTCAAATTCCAATAGCCCCGGAGGACCAAGAAAATACCACTTTTACTTGTTCTTATGCCACATTTGCCTATAGGCACATACCTTTTGGGTTATGCAATGCCCCCAGTACCTTTCAAAGATGCATGATAGCTATATTTTATGATTTTGTTGAAAAATGCATGGAAGTTTTATGGATGATTTTACTATTTATAGAGATACCTTTGATGCTTGTTTGGAGAATTTTTCTAAATTTTTGCAGAGATGTGAAGAAACTAACCTTGTCTTGAATTGGGAAAAATGTCATTTCATAGTACAAGAGGGTATAATTCCTAGGCACAAGATCACTCAAGCCGGCATTAAAGTAGACCAAGTAAAGATTTCCATAATTCAGAAAATGCCATGACCAACATCGGTGAAGGGAGTCAGATTTTTTCTTAACCATGCGGGGTTCTACCGCCGCTTCATCAAAGATTTTTCAAAGATCTCCAAGCCCTTGTGTGAATTTTTAAACAAGGATGCCATTTTTTACTTCAATGAGGCTTGCATTAATGCATTCAATATATTGCAAGAAGCACTTACAACTGCCCCTATCATGAAACCACCAAATTGGAGCCTTCCATTCAAGTGTGCAACGCTAGTGATTATGTCATGGGGGTCGTGCTTGGTCAAAGGAAGGATAAGAGGTTCTATGCAATTTAATGTGTAAGTAGAACTCTTGATGAAGCTAAAGTCAATTATGCAACAACTGAGAAGGAAATGCTTGCAATTGTCTATGCTTTGGACAAGTTTCGACCTTACTTGATTGGTTCCAAGGTCATCATCATCACCGACCATTCTACTATTTAATACTTATTCTCAAAGAAGGATGCAATGCATCGATTAATTAGATGGGTTCTATTGTTACAAGAGTTTGACTTAGAGATCAAAGACAAGAAGGGTACAGAGAATGTAGTAGCGGATCATCTCTCTAGGCTTGAGAATCCTAATGTTGAGGGAGATGTGATACCAATCAATGACTACTTTCTGGATGAGTTCCTCTATAGTGTTTCTCACTTTGTGCCTTGTTATACGGATATGGTCAATTTCTTGCTAGGTAGAGTAATTCCATGGGATTTCACTTACCAATAAAAGAAGAAATTCTTGTCAAATGTGAAACACTACATGTGGGAAAAGCCACTCTTATTCAAGTTTTATGATGATGAAGTGATTAGAAGGTGTGTGCTGGAAGATGAGATTCAAAGTATCCTTGAGCATTGCCATTCTAGAGAATGTGGCAGTCATGCAAGTTCTTCCAAAATGGTTACTAAGGTTTTACAATCCAGATTCTATTGGCCTACCATATACCAAGATGCAAGGAAGTTTGTACTTGAATGTGATCATTGCCAATGCATCAGAAACATTTCTACAAGGAATGAGATGCCACTTTCCATTATCCTAAAAGTTGAGCTCTTTGATGTATGGGTAATAGACTTTATGGGGGCATTTCCATCATCTTTCAACAACAAGTATATCATTATGATGGTTGATTATGTGTCCAAATGGGTTAAAGAAATGGCTAACCCAACTAATGATACCAATGTGGTGGTCCATTTTGTGAAGAAGTTCATTCTTACTCGGTATGGTAATCCAAAGGTAATCATAAGTGATGGTGGATCCCGTTTTTGCAACAAAGTGTTTGAAAAACTTCTCAAGAAATATGGGTTTCATAACAATGTGGCTACACCATATCATCCCCAAACCAATGGTCAATCGGAGATCTCTAACCGGGAATTAAAGGCTATCTTAGAGAAGACCATTGGAAGAATAAGGAAAGATCAGGATCATAAGCTTGATGATGCTTTATGGGCATATCAGACCACTTACAAGACACCACTAGATATATCTCCCTCCCGCCTAGTGTTTGATAAGGGGTGTCACTTACTAGTTGAACTCAAGCATAAACCATTTTGGGTCATCAAGCAATTGAACATGGATTTGAAAGCAACTGGTAAGAAGAGATTGCTGGAGATAAGTGAACTTGAAGAGCGTAGGCTCCATGCTTATAAGGATGCCAAGATTTACAAAGAAAGAATAAAGAAGTGGCACATAAGCACATTTTGAATAGGGAATTCAAGGAAGGTCAACAAGTCTCACTCTTTAACTCTAGACTTAAGCTATTTTTGGGAAAATTGAAGTCGAGATGGTCTGTACCCTTCAAAGTTATGAAAGCTTATCTATATGGTGTGGTTGAAATCAAAGATGAGGCTCAAAACACTTTCAAAGTCAATGGCCAAAGATTGAAACATTACTTGTATGGAGAAATATTGAACAAGTGGGAGGTTTTCCTTCTTACAAATGCATCTTTGGAGTAGAGGTAACAAACGTCCAGCTAATAGGAAGTTAAAAAAGTACTCCTTGGGTGGGGGGGGGGGGGGG
>CAOJBK013337447.1:0-14068 GCA_948294925.1 Codiaeum variegatum
ATGGACAAGATGTATCTAGTTTTGAGGACTTTTCCACTTAGGAAGGATCTGAAACTGAGGTTGATTTGGTTGTTCCAGTTGGGACGGTCAGGTATTTTAACTCTTTTAGAAATCTTTTAGATTTAAATATAGGGGGGGGGGGGCGGGGAGCTTCTATTATTGTGAAGGATTATTGGGTGAACCTGCATGTTGTGGGTGACATGTTTTGGGAGGACAGGTCTTCTGACGACATGGTTTGGTCGGCCAGAAGATTGAAGGCTTATGCATTTTGTTTGGAAATTGGGTTCATTTTTATGGGCCCAGTCAGTTGGGGCAATGCAAGAGTGGCTAAGCTGATACCCTAGAGGAGTGAAGGGAAATCCATTGCTGGCATAATTTTGGTGGAGACACTGTTGAGCCTCGGTCGTTACTACAAATCAAGAAAGACTTGGACCATTAGTCCCATTTTGCTCTAGGTACTTAGTTTCTTTACTACTATTTCTGTTCAAATGCTTACAAGACCATTCTGACCCTCATGTTTCCCCTTTTCATATTTGGTTGAGAGACCATCTTAAGATCATTTCAGCTCCTAAGAAAAGGGATTTTCTTGCATCCTAGTATTGCACTAGGACTATTGCCATCCAATTTGCTACTGAAAAGGACTGGGTGAGGTGGCTGATGGAGCTGAGCCCTTTTGATTTGCTTTGGAGACCCAACTGGTATAGGATCAAACACCTTTATATCGAAGAGCTGATGATTCAAACATGTATACATGCTTGGTTTGACAGAGGTAAAATGGTATTAAGCTACCAGAGTCCTTCAACAAATGGGACATGATGAGAATGTGCCATAGATGGTCCTTTTTTTGAGATTTCTATAGTGAATGCTCGAGTGGCTAAGAAAATCACTAGAGGCTGGATTTGAGATTTCAAGATACCAGTCCCAGGTGATGATTATGGCAAGCTTCCAGAGTACTTAGACTAGTGAATTGAGACATGCTGACTAAGAGAGAAGGCAAAGCGTTATGATCTTCTAGTTGAGCTTTTGAGTATGTAGTTTAGACTAGGCTTTTTGGATAATAAGACTAGGTTTGATTCAGACCTTTATTTGTTTCAATTTTGATTCTGTCTCTAATACTTAAGTTTTTGGATGTTCTAAAAGATGAATAAAACCTTTATAAAATGTATTTTGTTTTTATTAAGCTCTCTCCTTTTCCTTGAATGCCCTTTCAGGTTTTCAATCTAGAGAGCTGCCTTAACTGGTACCTAGATCGCCCTTTCGATTTTTGATTTACCAGGCTGTACCCTAAATTTTGTCAAGCTGCCCACTGGGTTTTCAACTTAGCAAGTTTCATCCTTTTTCTTTTTTCATTTTCTTTGTTTTATTTTTTCATGCAATGTTAAACAGCCCAAATGGGATGAAATGTGAGAACATTGAATTTTATTGAATGCTTTGGAGTGTGCCCATAAAGGTTGCCGACGTATCTCCTTACAATAGATTTTTTTGAAATAATGAAGAAGATGGTAATTTTTAGAGAATCAGATCCATGTAGTTCTTATTACAGTGATGTGATGCCAGATGTATGCTGATGCAAAAAGAACACTAAATGTAGTACTTCTTGAGTTGATTGAGGTTAGTAGGAAGACTAAATTCATTCCCATTGATTTCCATCAGAATGACACCTCCACCTGACATGATTTTCTTGATGATGAATGACCCACTCTAAGGAGGATTAAACTTTCCTCTAGGGTCTTGAGAAGGATGTTTGATTTCTTTTAAGACAAGTTCACCTTATTAGAGTTTGCGATCCTTAACTCTTTTTTTGAAATGCTTTACTAGTCTCCGTTGATAATTGTGAGTCTGATGAAGGGCTTCTAACCTTTTCTCATCAATCATGTTGAGTTGGGCATAATAGGCTTATTGCTAGTTAAGTTTAGAAATCTATTCTTCTTAGAGAACCCTTACTTATTGGATTTCCAACTTTATAGGCAAGACTACTTCCATTCCATAGACTAAAGAGTAAGGTGTGGCTTTAGTGGTTGATTTAACTTAAGTTCTATACCTAAGGAGGGCACTTAGTAAATGCAAATGCCAACCTTTGTGATTGTTAATCATCTTTTGAAGGATTTTCTTGAGTACTTTGGTAGCAACCTCTACTACCCCATTAGTTTGAAATCCGTAAGGAGAGGACTCGTAATGTTATACTTTTCCTTTTTTAAGAGGACAACTACTTCTTTTTGGAAGTGAGAACCATTGTGATGATCTCAAAAGACGAACCATGCCTTACGATGATATACGTTTTAATGAACTAGGCATCCCTTTTTGAGTCAAAGACTTAATAAGGTGTAACCTTTACCCATTTGGTGAAGTAGTAAATGGCTACCATAATGTATTCATAGACACCCGAGGAATTTGGTGTGATTTTTCAAATAATGTCAATACCTCATATGATGAAAGGCCAAGGAGTTGTGATCAAATTGAGTGGTGAAGAAGTAAGCTTCTAAAGCTTGGCATAAACTTGACATTTATGGCATTTCTGGAGAAACTTTTTGTAGTCTCTTTTCATCATGAGCTAGTAGTATACTTGATTCATGATCTTATGTGACTAAGCCAATCCATTCATATGGGTAGCTTCATCCCCATCATGGATCTGTTCCATGATTTTTTTGGCCTCTTCTTTGGAAACACACCTCAAATGAATGCCATTTTAGATTTTCTTGTAAAGAACATCACCTTTTGGGATGTAACTATTGGCTAGTTGCTTTAAAGTTCTCATTTTTAATGTGGAAGATCCTTTAGGGTAAGGACCTTTTGTAAGGTAATTGTAAATTTCCCCATACCAAGGCTTCTGTTTAACCTCTTGGACATTCATGTAGTGAGATTGGTAGCTAGGCTCATGTTTGATGCTTATAGAAATAGGATGGATAAGGAATCCATAATGTAATTATATCATTAAGGTGAGAATTTCTAGTACATTAATGAACTTATTTTGTGTTCCTAGCATATAGTGAAAAGATAAAGTATCAAACCTGCCTGCCAACTCTTTGAGTCGACTTATGGTAAGGAACCAAGTATTCTTCTTTGATTTTCCACTTTCCCAATGCTTGAGAGACTATCAATTTGGAATCCACATACACTTCTAAGTTTCTGATATTAATTTGGATAGTTGCTTTTAAACTAGAGACATAAGCTTCATACTCAGCTTCATTATTTGTTACCTCGAAATCTAGTTTAATTTCTAGAGGTAGACTTTTGCCAGTAGGTATAAGGAACACCAAGCCAATTCCATTTCCTTTGTCGTTGGCTGCACCATTAAAAAAAATCTTCCAAGTTTCTTGTTGAAGGAATAGGATATCTTCATTATGAAATTCAGGTTCTTCCCAATGATCATCTATTGGGGAAGAGACCAATTGACCAGCAATGACATTGCCTCGAATTACTTTTCTTTGTACATACTTGAGATCATAAACTTCTAGGACTTCCATCCATCTTTCCATTTTACTATCAAGGATAGGTTTTTCCATGAGCTAAATGAGAGGAATTTTGTTAGCAAGGACATGCGTGACATATACCCCCAAGTAATGTCTCAGCTTATGACATACCCAAACTAGAGATAGGCAGAGCTTCTTGATGTAAATGTATTTGAGTTCATATGATATAATATGTTTGCTAAAGTAGTAGATGGCATTTTCCTTCTGGGATTTAGGAGCATTTTGTGCCAGCATAACACCCATCTTCGGTTACTGTGAGATAAAGTAGTAATGGTTTGCTAGGCCTTGGCACATGTAGAATTGGTAGATTCAGAAGGTATTTCTTGACTTGTTCGAAGGCTTCTTGACATTGTTCATTCCACTATTTGGAAGAATTCTTTTTTAACAAGTAAAATATGGGACCACAGGTGTCTGTTAGTTGATGAATAGACCAGTTGATATATTGTAAGCCACCCAAGAATCCCCTTGTCTGCTTTTTTTTTTTTAAGAGGTGGCATGTCAAGAATTGCTTAGGATTTGGCAAGGTCGATCTCAATTCCTTTTTTACTGACCATGTAACCAAAGAACACTCCAAATGAGGCTCTAAATATGCATTTAGCAAGGTTGAGCTTCAGATTGTATTGGCAAAGTCTAAGGAAGAACTTCTCTAGTACTTGTAAATGTTGTTCAGTTGTAGTGCCTTTGATGGCCATGTTATTGACATATACTTCCACGTCTTGATGCAACATGTCATGGAAAATAGTAGTTGCCACCCTTTGATAGGTAGCCCTAGCATTCTTAAGTCCAAATGGCATCATTATATAACAGTAGGTTCCCCTTTTAGTAATGAGGGATATTTTCTCTTTATCAAAAGTATGGACCAAGATCTGAATGTATTTGATGGGTAAATCGATTAAGGAAACCATTTTGAGCCCCCTAGTGCATCTACCAATAGGTCAATATGATGTAGAGGAAAATCGTCTTTAGGACATGCTTTGTTTAGATCATGGTAATATATACACATTCTAACCTTTCCATATTTGTTCGATATTGGGATGATGTTTGCTAACCAGGATGATAACTGATGGGTTCTATAAACTGGTGTGATAGTTGCTTACCAACTTCTTTTTTTTTTTTCTAAAAAGACCACGCTGCTTTCATTCTTCTGAGTTTCTGTTTAACACACATGCAATCTAGAAAGGTCGGAATCTTATGGATGGTAATGCTTGGATCAAGGTTGGTTATGTCACTAGGCTTCCAAGCGAAGTAATCTTTAAATCTTTTTATGATACATTCAGTATCCTGCCCATTTGAGCATGCAGATGCAATGAATGTAGTTTTTGGAATGTCATGTATGGGCTCTTTAACTGCATCTTTTATTTTATTTATTTTATTATTCTCTTTTTCTATTTTATTTAGACTAGATTTGGAACATCAAAGGAAAATAGTGAGACAAGATTGTAAAAAAAATTGCTCATTTTATTGGTAGGAGAAAGGTCCACGGTTACATTAAACTAGTAATTAAAGCCTTGTGGGGTAGTTACATCATCAGAAGACTCAAAGGTTTTAGACTCAGAATCTGACTCAGATGACTCAAATGACTCTGAATATATCTCAACTAGCTAGGCAAGGCTTACTTTGAAGGACCAGTTATTAGGCTTCTTTTGGACTGGCTTGATCAAGGAAGAAAGGTCAGCATTTTCCTCCTTGTCAGAGAGAACAACCATCTTAACAAATAGACTAACCTCCATATTTTCCTCCCAATCTTGATTCAAGAAGTAAATTGGATGACAATCTTTAGGTAGCAGCTTCACATCAGAGAATACCTTAAAGCCAGGAATTCTAATACCAGTCACCGGGCAGACCTAAGGTTAAAAAAAGCATAATATGGAACTGACTCTCTCTCTTTTACAAAATAGCCATTCAGGGTTCTGAAGTAAGGCCTCATGGGGTAATCACACTTTTCCCCTTTCATAAGCATGGTAAACCTTTCCCTTCCCTTAGTTTTCTCTTCAACAATCTCCTCATTAGTCAATTGATAACCCAAACCATAAGGTGGCATGGAGAATGTGAATTCATTGAAGGTATTAACCCCTTGTTGATTTTTGCAAAGGCCCATACCATAAAAATAAGCCGTATGCTTCATGATGTTGCCAATCATAGGATTACGGTAAGGTTAAAAGTCCAAAGAGATTGTCTCTTTCAGATTTTCAGCAGCTTCGTTGAGCTAAACAAATGAGAAGCCACATAAAGGATATGCTGTAACTCAGGCTGGATCTCTAGAATAAGAACAAAGTATGGGACTTCAGATTTTCTAGAAATATCTATTTTGATAGTGACCACTCCATTTCTAAGTGGAAACTTAACCCTTTGGTGCAAAGTAGAGGGCACTGCCTTAGCTTGGTGGATCCATGGTCTTCCAAGTAGTAAATGGAAGTAAGAAGGACATCAAAGAATTGAAAGGGAACTTGGAAATCCATAGGACCCCATTTCCCCCCTTCCCCCCCCCCCCCAAACACTTTCCTTTTGGAATTATCATAAGCTTTTACTATTTGGTCAGAGGGAGTAAAGTCAGTAGCCTCCAAATCCAAGCAGCTTGCCACCTTAAGTGGGCATACATTCAGATCAGACCCGTTATCAATGAGAGCCATAGGAACAGTCTTTTTTCTGGTGATAATAGTGATGCACAAATGATAATGGCCATTGATTCTTATATTTTCCATATTTCTTGGCCATTTTATATGATAAATTTAATTTAAATTACTTGTCCGAGTGTATTTTCAGTCATTTTTAGGTATTAACTCCATTTCAAAATTTGGTAGCAAATTATTCAGAATGGGAGCAAAAATTGAGGTGAAAGGACTATTTTGGAGCAAAGAAGCACATTTGAAGAGCTTATGGGCATGCCTCATAGCCGTGACAAGGAGATGGTTCTATACCTCAAAACAATTGAGAAAAATTGGAAAATTTATCCCATAGGCAGGACTCATGGCCATGAATGGTGCCCATGAACCAGAGATATGGTATTGCCTTGGTGAGTAATTGGAAAAGCAGTATCACTGGCACATCTTATGCCCGTGAGCTTCCAACATGCTACTAACCAAGTGTGAAAAAAAAGAAGATTTTGGCACACGGGCAGGTTCACGACCGTGAGAGGTGCCCGTGAGTACCTAGGAAAATGCCATATAAAAGGGAAAGTGACCTAAAAAGCTATCATTCTTGGAATTTTAGACCTAAAGTCACCTGAGAACCGTAGAGCCACTAAGAACCCTAAATTTGAAGGTCAAAGGAGCAACTTGAAGGTGGAGTTCCACATTTTTTTTCCAATTTTGACCATGATCATCAAAAAATTAGAAGATTGAGCTAGAATCTCCATGTGTTTCTTAGTTTCTTTCTTTTCTCTTTCAAGTTCTTATCCTTTCTTTGAAATTATGAACTAAAACTCACTTGTCTACCTAGATTAGACAAGTTTTAAGTATTTGTATGGATTAATCAAAATTATTCTCTAAGAAATTTAGTTTTTGTATCAATTTATGCCTTTGACCTAAATTTTCTGCTCTTTACATAGCAATACATGCTTGCTTGTATGGATTGTTGTTCTTTATTTGTTAGAATTAGAAAGATTGAGCTTAAAATACTCTTAGGAATATGGGTTTGTTGTGATTTCTAGAGATAGATTCACAAACAACTAGGGTTTTTATTTATCCTTTTAATTCTTAATCCTTTTTCTAATTGAATGGGTTTATGAAGAGATTCTCTGCCCATTACTTAGGATTTAGGGATTTAATCTCTTGAGAAAGGGTTTAAATCTACTTTTGAAGGAATACTGATACATGAATGAGATTTCATTGAGTTGTTGATTTTTCCTCACAATTTTATTAAAAATGAGTCGAAGTCTAGGTAAACGCTTTATCTCTTGTTGTTTAATCCTAAGGCTTGCATTTTCTTAAAAATACCTAATTATGCTAGTAGTTTTATTTAGTTAGAAACTAATTCAAAATCAAAATTAATTGTGAACTAGACAATAGTGGAGGAGAGTGAGCTAATAGTTGGTTAATTGACCAAATTTCTCTTGGGAGAACAATTCAAAGAATCACTCGGGATACTACTTGATATGATCCCGTGCACTTGTAAGTGTTACATTTGGCATGCATCAACAGAGCATCGTTATGAGGTCCCCCAGGTGGGATTTCATCATTATTAAAAAAAATTAATGCCCCTTTAGTAGAACTTGTGGTAGAGGCTACTAAAATGTCTGAAGAAATATCTACTAGAGCTTAACATTAATTCAACTCCTTACAAAGAGCTTGAACGTATGATGACATAATTAGGCTATAAATTGAAATGTTTGCCTAGGTCTTCTTAAGCTGTTTTAGTAAAGGATCCGCTTCTAGTTCAGGAGTACCTCTGGATTAAGCCACTGGTTGGCTAGCTTGTGGTGGAGGAGCAAGTGCTTGTATAAGTCGTCCACTTCTGGTGATTGCATCAATTTCAACTCTCATATTTCTCAAGTCTATGACATAATAGTAGTCATTTTGGATAGACTTCCCTAAAGAAGGTAGGACATCCAAAATAGAGTAATTAAGGGAAGGTAGGTCATCTCCAAAATAATGGTAATTGCTTAGAGGCATAATATCACATATTAGGTGAGTAGAATCCCCTTCATCAAATTCTACCAAAATAGCATTGACACCAAGATCAGGAAGAGGATTTGGACCAATGTTTGGCAAAGAAGCAGGAAGGAGAAGCTCTTTAGTGTCAATTAAATCTTGGATTTTGTGTCTAAGGGATTTGCAACTATCGATTTTATGGCCGGGCCCTTAGTGGTAGTCGCATATTTCATTCATATTAAAGTTTTTAGTCAATGTATTAAGGATTAAATTTGGTTCCAGGGGTATAATGGCCCCACCCTCTAGACACTTCTGTAAATGGAGCTAAGAGAAACCCTACCTAAATCACTAAATTTCCTCCTTTCTAACTAATTGGCTTACGGACCAAAATATCATGGACCTCACCCTCTTTTTAAGTGACATTCCCTTGGTGAACATTCTTTTTGAATCAAGAAGATGAAGTCTGAGATTCATCCTTAATAAAAACCAACATCGATTCTATCTTCAATGTATGAGCCAATTGAAACCAAAGATTTAAATCTCGAAAAATGTTGTGTGATATGTAGGTCTCGATACACAAGAAGCAAATTTTTAATAATAATATCAATATGTTTAGATTCAGTCAGTCTGTTGATAATTTGGGAGGCTTTCTTCCTCCATCTTGAAATGAAAGTAGAAAATGTCTCTTTGGGGTTTTTTTGGTGGTTTCAAGATCTCTTCTTGTAATGTCAATCTCATCATTATAAGTTTACTATTTTACGAAAGCATTACAAATAGATTCCCATGTCAGTTTTCGGGAATCATCTAATTCTACAAGCCACCTAAGAGCCGCACCAGAAAGCAACTGTTGGAACAATTGAGTAAGGAGGTTGCCTTCCACACCCAAAATAATTAAGTGCACCATCATAAATCTTCAGATGTGTTGTGGGATAGGTAGTGCCATCAAATTTCTCAAAGACTGGCATTTGGAACTTGGGAGGGAGCATTTTATTGGAGAATAGGCTAAGATATTTGACATTAACCACATCATCTCTCTTTTTGATAGTGGTTTGGGTCTTCTAGCTTTCCTCATACTTTTGAATCATGAATTTCATTAGAGGATGGTCTTGAGCCACCTTTTGGAAAGGATCCACAAGAGGGGCAGTTGATGTGGTGACCCCATGATTAGTTTGTGAAGGAATGGTAAACACATCTTTAGTCAGATACTTCTTACCCGAGTTGGAGGAAGTGGATGCATTGTTGGGTGCTTGAATACCAAAATGAGCCATCATGGCTTAAACCTTACCTAAAATGATTTGTTCTTGAGTTTACAACACGAAGGCCATGGTCTCTTCTTATTTCTTAAGGACCTCATCTTATTTTCTCAGAATTTCAGCAAGCATGGTGGTGATGTCACCTTGAGGAACAGTACCATCAGCAGTATTAGGGTTGGGTGCAGACATGGTTACCTCTGAAGAAAAAATAGGGTATCAAATTTTTGAAAAGTTGAACCATAACAGACAGAGTGTAAGCTTGGAACAAGGTATGTAGGAAAACTAATTTTTGGAACATTTCACTTGGCTTAAGTTTCTTATGTGGTGATGCATGCATACATTTATGCATGAATGAAAATGTTTTTTTTTTATTATGATAGTAATATATCAGAGTTTAGGGTACACGAGACATAGAGTCAACTCTAATCATTACATGAAGCTTGATGGTTTGAAAAGTTACCCAACGACAAGAGGTGCGATATACCTAACTACATGTTAATTAAAGAGATTCGTATGGGTCCAATCAAAAGGATTAGTGGGTAGGCCTTGGGGTGGATGATTTCACTATCGGCAAAGCAGTCCCAAAGAGGGAAGCTCACTAGATGCTACTTTCTATCCTTGTTATTCTAGATATAGGAGTGCATTTGAAATGATGCATGAAATCAATTCCATATGATTTTAAGATAAAAGTGTTTGTATCAAATATAACTCACTTATTTTTTATCAGTTTTAAAACATCCCTAGGGGAGTCGCCAGTTGTGAGGCCTTAGCCTCTAGGCCACCAGCGCCCCTCTGACATATCAGCTTGAGAAAACCAATCATAGGGTTAGATTGTGCTTGGCATTGACAGATAAGTTCTCACAATAGGTGAACCCCATATAGGCCCTTTAGGTGTATTTGTGTGTATGAGTCACCACTTAATACTTTAAAAATTCATTTGTTTTCAAAGTGATTAAGAAACCATTTTAACTCCATAAAAAGTAATATTTTATGCCAATGGAAAATACACAAATCCCAAACCCAAGGATAGATTCGAAGACTTGTGATTGATACAAATTAGTTTATTAGAAAAATATTCATTTTCAAAAAAGTTTGAGCTCAAAATCATAGGAATTTGGTTAAAAGGGTCTTTATGTATGCATGATAGTTCAATATGGTGCATGAATAGAATATAGCATTTATAATGGTGCATGAACAGGATATTGCATGAATGACGATAATTAAAATAAAGAAATTAAAAAAATAAATAAAACAGAATAATAGGGGTCTCTCCTCTTGCTAAAGTGGTTCCAACAAGAGCACATATCCTCAATAGCAAGTAAATGAAAAATAAATTAAAAATAAAGTAAAAATTAGATTACAAATAACAAATAGATACAGAGAGATCCCTCCTCTAGCCATAAGGCATAAGAAAAGCACACATTCCCCATTTTAATGGATAATTGCATAAAGGAAATAATAAAGGAAAATAAATAATGAAATAATAAAAATAAATAAAAGAAAGAATAAATAAAATAAAACAAAATAAAAAGAAAAAAAATAGAGTTGCAACTCGAATGGGTTTGCCGGCGTATTCTGTTGAATGGGAATCGAAATCCATGTCATTCTTCCTTCTTGTGAAGGGTTGGGGGTTGTTTAAAAAAGTGGGTTGTTTGGTGTTTGTATTCAGAAGCTAACCATTTTTAATAAAAAAGAAGTTAACCAAATCAGTTTTTAATCAATTCAGATTTAGATTTTTTTAAAAAAATTGAGAATATAAATTTACCTAGGCCAAAATTTAGGGTTTTAATTAAAAACCAAACAATAATATAATTACCATTTGAACATATTACCTTTGACTTTAGGTTACATGGAATAGGTAGTTTGGATGACTTGATTAGGCTGGATCGGATCTCCATTGTGAGCAAGGCCGAATGAGAATGAATAAATTGACAGAGGTTCAAGTTTTTAGTATTTAGTGTTGGTATTTTGGCAGAGTATCAGAGTGCAAAAGTTGTTGAAAGGATTATTCGAATGGTCCTATTTATAGGAAAAGCAATGCTGGATAGTCAGAAAAATCTAGTGTGCATGCCTAAGTGCAGGCCCACAAGCCAGAGCATGAGCCCACAGCACCAGAGCATGAGCCCACATGCCTAGTGTGAGGTGTATGTGCTTGGGCCTGAGCCCACATACCAGGTCTATGGCTCATATGCATGGTTGGTGGCCCCGGTTCAGTCTGATTTGGTTCAATTTTTTAGACTTTCTAAGTTCATTTTAGGTTCGATTTGAGCTCGATTTAAGTTTATGGGCTTATAATGATGGGCCAGATTTAATGGTGTAAAAATATGGGCTCACAATTACATACCTCAATTCCATCAAATATCCATCATAATAAATCCACATATTCATCACATGTCGTTACCATATTCATAACATATAGAAAACTAAAGATTCCAGCATAAGAAGCTCATGGTGACTGGGTGGCTTTTTTAGTCGAGCCACCACAGCCTTAAAAAATGGAATCTCCAATTAAATTAGCCATATCCTCAACCCCTTCACTACTTTTTTTTTGTTAATGTTTCTTTCTTCAAGCACCTGTCAGCTTTGTCTTCAACTACCATAGTTGTACTTTGAGCTAACTATTTTAACTTAGACTTCTTCCTCCTCATTACACTTCCCTGATCCTTCATGGATTCATTCACTCGCTTTTCTAAAACTTCTTTTATGTTACATACAGACTGATTTTTTTGAACTATCCATGTCCCCTGAAAATAATAATGTATGCTTCTATTTTTATTTCCCTTAAAACTAAAACAGACCTTCTTTTTGGTGTTTTCTAATGGGCTTTCTGAGATTACTAAAATTGGGTCTTCAATTAGAATTCCCATGTGGGCTTTAAACTTCTTTAAGAACACCTTCTTCGGCTTACTAGTGGTCTTTTAGCCAATTTTGTGGACTTCCTTTACCAGCATCCAACATGCTTTCTGGAAGTTAATATCCAAGGTATTAGGCAATACAAAATGAATTCAGTTTGTTGGTTTTATTGCTACACTACTGGAGATGCATTGTCCCCCATTCATTGATCTGACATCTTTTGCCCAACAGTTAGTTCCTATTTTGTTGGAAGATACCATTCTTGAGTATGGTTCATGACTCCCTTATTTTCTCCTCTATAACATCTTTTTGAGGTATCACGTGAACCTTACCTTCTTCCAATCTAGATGCTTCTATTATCACACCCTATTATATCTAGATTCGTCCAAGATCTAGTAAAGTTTAGGGAAATCTTGCTTTGTGGGTGGAAGCTTGATCTGCTGGTTTTGGACCTATACGTACTTGACCCAGCTTTCTTTAAACCCTCTCCACATCACCTTCCAAAGGAGCTTTGATTGAGAGTCCAAAGTTGAATTTTCTTATTGCCAACTCTACTGAGTATCCTTCCTTCTCTTTATTTGGACACCATTTCCCTGTACGGCCAATTGCTCCACACAGATAGCTGAAATCATAAAGCCTCTTATATCTGAATCTTATTCTAAAAACCCAATAATAAAGGCTTCTCAATGTCTTCTAACACCTTCAATCGCATTGTCATTTTCTATCCCACCGAGTTCTGGAGTTGATTTTCATAGTCTGCCAGCCCTTTGAAAAGACCGATTCTTTTTTTCTTGCTCTTCTCTTGTTTATGAGATTTTAAGAGAGGCATTTGACCCTTACCCAAAAGGGACATGTATGAAATCTATCTAGGTTATTGTTCTTTGTGGCTGCCATTCCTTCACATTCAAAAGCCCATTATCAAAACACCATGGATCTCCATTAAGCACTTATGCCATATCTTTCTGAGACTTGAACTCAAATATAAATAGATGAGGGGATTCTCTCTTAACTCTGTAAGTTTTGTAGAAACTCCATGCTTTTTTAGTTGATTCCATGATTGTCTGAATACTAGTGTTCTTGTGAGTGATGAGCTTTGTCACCAGCACATATCTTCTTTATGTGTCTCTTCCTCCTATCCTTTACTCAGCTCCAAAATAAAGTCTTGGCAATTTACCTTTTAAGTCTTTTCTATTATTAATGAAAGATTATCTTTGTTCCTTGATAGTTATTCCATAATGAATAAAGGGTTGGTTGAGAAAGGTGAAGAAATAAATGAATTATGTGTAAAGAAAGGAGGTTGGAAGGAAAATTAAATTAAGGGAGATGAAGAAGGATAAAAGTATTTAACAAAACATAGGTTTTGAGTTGATTAAATATACTAGAAAAGCGAGGATTAGATTAGAAAGGAAAAGATTAGAAATAAAGTTTTTCTCTAATAAAGGGTTTACAGTTAAAAAAAAAAAAGGAGATTCCATAGCTTTATAACAGGAGAGTGTTATTATTTCGTTTTTCGTTCCAAAGAAAAATAACTTTGATTATTTTAGTAGAGTTTTTTTTACTAATGGTCACATAAGTATTGGCTAACTCATTTTATGATAATTCAACTTTAGTGTGTAATTAAAAATCATTCAACTTTTCATCTTTTGTAATACTATAGTCACTTACTTTTTCTCTATTTCTTATATTTATGTTTTCTAGAACTTTTATCTTTTTAAAAAAGTTTATTAAAAAATTACGAATTACAGTGAAAATTACAGATTTAAAAAGAATGTTCATTATGATAACATATGATCAAATTCTCAAATTTTTTTATTACCATATTTGATATATATATATATATATATATATATATATATATATATATATATAAATATAAAACTGAGAAGTCACTTACTTTTTGAGA
>CAOJBK013338139.1:0-10919 GCA_948294925.1 Codiaeum variegatum
TTATATATTGGAAAAAAAATGTTTTATGTAGAATCACCTTAATTTCTGTAGTTGTCAAATAAAACATTAGATCTAAATTCAAAGTTATAGAGTCAAATCTCTTACATTTAACATAAATATAAAATTTTACACTTTCTTAAAAGTTTTAAAATAACTATACACTCTAAATTCAAACTTGAGATTTATAATATGGGAGAGTCTCAAATCAACCCATTTACACTCTATTGAGTATTATGATTTCATTTGTTTTTATTACAAATGTCCTTTATTATTTTTTTATTAGTAGATTTTAATCTCCAATAACAAATGCATGCACAATTTTGGAAAAAACTTGTCACACTAGTATAAAATTAACAAAAAAATTAAAATTTTATAATTTTATAATTAATTTATATTTGTTTTGTTAAATAAAAAAATATCAGTACTTTTCTATTCAAAATATATCTCTTTCGTTTACTTGATATATTACATCAGATCGGATGTAGGTTAGTCTTAATATGTCTTCTCTTTGAGTACTAGTAAAAAATTGAAGTTAGATATTCAAACAAAATGCCAATACCATATGAAAGAACAATTTAATTAAACAACCCAAATTTAACTATGCAAGTGATTCTGAATGTTATAAGATTAAAGTACTATCTTGAAAAGTAATTGGAGCAATTAATGGGTTCTCAAATTTTCAAATATGCAGACTCACGATCTCTAGCTCTCTCTTTGTCAATCTCTTTCCAAAGGAAAAAAAGAAAAAGCTGCAAACGTAAAGAGTTTCCCCCACAATAATAATCTTCTTGGGATCACCAAAAATTCTCTTATTTCACTTTTTGTGTTTTTTTTCACTCACACGTCCATTAAATATCATTCTTTTTTCTCTTTTGCTAAAGCCAATATACCTTGCATGCCTCTTTTATTTGTTTATTATATTATATTATTATTTTCCTTTAATGCCCATGTGAAAGAAAATTCGAATTCAACTAACATAGGCATTTTCATCATTTTAATCCAAGATGACTAGGCCACACGTGAAGAAAAAGTGCAAGTGTCAAGTGATGAATGGTTGTGATTCTTTTGCTAGGCAATAAGGGTGCATATGGCAAAGTCTTAATTATCAAAGGTGTCCCAATAATAATAAATTAATGATATTTTTTTCATTATTCTATTTTATTTTCTTATTTAAAGTCTAAAATGCAATTATATTTTGTTAAACACTAGCACCACATTTTATTAGCATTTTTATCTTATTGCACCGTTCTACATCTTAATTACTAGCCCCTTAATTGAGATTAGCCTAAAAAAACTATTGATTAAGATTGATAGGCTTATGACCTAACAACTTCTGATCTTTTTAGTTATGAAAGAATTAGATTGAACCTTGGATTTGAGTAGCCTGCACCGATAAACAAACGTGAGTTTAAATGGCCAAGCTTTAAGCATGGCAAGGACCATCCGACGCCCAAGTCAGAAATGGGTTTGCAATGCTTTAAACTCTTGAGAGCCCTTAGAATAGATTAGGATTCTTAGAGTTCTATGGATAATGTAACATACCTTAAAATGTGTGTCATAATGAGATATTTATAGTATTTGTTGAATTCCTAAGGTGGACATGTGTTATCGTGCGGGTATGCCACATGTAAAGAAGTGGTTAGCTAGTACAGTGGTCCTTAGTTGAAACTAAAACATGTGTCTAAAGGAATATTCTCCTAATCTTATCTATGGGTCCCAGGTACAAAGGTGCTCTTTGGAATGATGTGTACTGAAGAGCCTGTTTTTGTGCTCCGGACTTGGGCTTGGTGCTCCTAGACCCTTCTTGTGCCATTTTTTCAATGAGTATGGCCCTTAGGCTTTTTGTATTCTAACTAGACAGGCATCAGAGGCCCCCTTGGTTCATCGGAGATTGAAAAACTATAGTTTGAATCCTCGATTGAACAAATTTGCAGTGAAAAGTTCCTCAAAACCCTCACCGTCTTCGCTGCAAGGTCGATTCTTGGTTCTGCTGCTCTTTTTCATGCTTTGACCGCTTGCTTCTTCGGAATCTTCACTTTTCCAGGATGCCTTCAAATTTATTGGATCTCATTTTCAACCAGTTTAATTAGGCCTACCTAGGCATTTCGGAGGACTTTTATTTATTTTAGAGCGAAGGCCCACTCTTTTATTCTCTTTGGGATGTTTTTCTCTATTTCGCCCCCTGTTTGAGGAATCCTTGCATTTTGTGTGCTTCGCTCTCGCCGTTCTGTGATTTTCAGAGGATATAGGGGTCTTTGGTCATCATTGTGTCGAAGGCGAGGTACTGGATTCGGAGGGAACCCCCATGCCATGTGGTCGCCATGTCTTTCAAAATCTTCTAACACATGTTGGCGTCTGAGTGTAATGGTCAGGAATGTGAAGGGTCTTCTAGAAGGTCTATATAAACCCCTTCATTTCAATTTTTCCCACACTTTTTTTTCTCTTGTCCTCTTCTCTTAAGTCCCTTTCCTACCATTTTCTTTCTCTATTTCTTCCCATCTTTGCTCTTCTTTTTCTTACTCCTTTCCTATCATGACTCGCACTCACCAACATCAAATCGAGTGCCCTACTTACACTAATGGGGTTGAGTTTGTTCAGAGAGTCTTTGCTCTTGCCTGAAGGGGCATCATTCTAAGATCGACATGAAGTGGGAACATTTCGGGCCAAACCTCCATGCTATTTTTGGGGTGGCTTCTTTTATTTACCCATCTAGTGCTCATCACATTTTCAGCCTCGATCCTGACCTTGACGCTCCCGTTAGTCATAAGGATTACATTTGTTTCTATGATCACATACTTTATGGACTTCTTTTTCCTCCTTCTCATTTCTTTGTGAAGGTCCTTAAGCATTTTAATGTAATACCTTTCACCCTTACACTAAATTTAATCCTCGACATCCACTGCTTTGAGGTTTTATGTTACTGTCTGGACATTTTTTGCCCTTTTGTGGAGCTTTTTCAGTTATTTTTTCAATTTGTCTAATGTCAGGGAGACATTGGGGTTTTCATGTCCTTGAGGAGGCCAAATAGGAGGCTTTTTTCAGCAAAGCCCGATAAAGCTGATGACTGGAAGCTACGCTTCTTTGGTATTTTTTATGTCGGGCTTGCTGAAGAGGGTTTTGGTTTTGACGGTGACTACTCTGAGTCCAATAAGCTTTCTTTGCACTTTTTTCTTTTTTATCTCAATAAGGCCCTTCTGATCAGCTCGAATAAGGTAGTCAACATCGAGAACCTATGGCAGAGCAGCCGTCTTTAAGATAAGGATGGTCGTATATATGTTCCTTACTATCTCAAGGCCTTATTGGGCAAGATCCTTCACTTTTCCTTTTACTTTCATCATGATTATTGTTTTGACCCTTCCATTTTGCTTCCGCGAAGGAACCAGAGAAGCCTATGAACCAATATCTATTTCCAAAACTTCCTCAAGGGGCAGCTTTGCCAATTTCTCTCGAATACTCCCTGTTCGGTGCATATATACTAGTGCACTTCACGACCGAACTAATCAGGAGATCATAGGTGCCATCAAGACTCTACAGCTTAGGGAGGCAAACTTCCCTTATTTGGCATGCTTCTTCACAAACCCACACCCTTTGGTTAACGTGGGCATTTGAATGCCTACCGGTCTCCTGCTTCAATCTCTATCTCCTTGGGTCAACAATAGGCTTCCTCTTTTAGGTCCTAAGAGTGGCTCTAGGCCCCCTACTGCTCCTTCTGCTACTTTGAGCTCGAAGAGATCTGCACTAGAGACTATTGATACTGAAGATGATGAAGAACTACCCTTTGTTGTCAAGAGGTCCAAGCCTAGGTATAAGAGGCAGACTCACCCTAATCCTAACTTGAAGATCACTCGCCATCCTCCAGCTTCTGCTTCAGCTCAGGCGCTTACCCTAACTCCTTTCTGAGCACTTACTCTGGCTTCCTTAATTGTCTTCAAGCATTTATTTGGATTTGAGAAGAGAAGGTATTATGATCAGAACATCCAATACCGTAAATTTGAGGATAAGATCATCCAGATGCCTCAATTTCAAGAGGTAGATCGAAAGGTTTTGGAAGTAAAGTTTAATGAGCTCCTTCAAAGATTCGATAAGAATTGTATTCTTCCTCTGCTCAAGGACAGGCTAATTAAGCTTTATAGCCACATCTACGACAAGGAAGAATCTATTGTCAAGGCTTTTCTGGAGAAGGAGTTTCCTGCTCTTGTATCTTTGCATGCTATTGGAGCTAGACCTTCGACCCCTTCTCCTTCGTAAATAGTTGGACAAGGTTCAACACTAGGTAAACCTATCTCTCTATGTTCTTCTTTTGACACTTTGGCATCTTCTTGTTCTGGCCTTCGGAGGGTATATGAGACTCTCGAGAGGTTGGGTAAGTCTTAACAGGCTATGCAGTCTGCTATAGCTGCTTCTCCTGTTAAGGCTGAAGCCCTCCGGGTGATTTACCCTAATGGCAGGGAGGGAGGCAAGATGAAGAACAAACACTCCATGAGGAGACCCTTGCAAAGGATTTATAAGTCCAGTTCTTCACATGTGTACTGACTACTTCCCTTTGCTAATTTTCTGCTTACTGAGTTTAAGGCTTGTTTGTGCAGCTTCACCAAAAGGAGGAGCCATTGAAGGGAATGTCCCCCCATTGGGTGGAGCTTCTACTCCCATCACCCTATTAGTTGCTAAAGGGGTTGCAGCTTTACCTTCAATAATAGAGGTAATCGTTATTTTGTCCTTATCCTTCAAAAAATTTTATTTGCTTTCTGATTTATCCTTCTCCTCGATGTATGTAGAAGGCACTCGAGTAAGTGAGGTCTCTTTGCCACATCCTACCGTGGAAGCTGCTGCACCTCCAACTGTTGTGCTAGCTCTTTAGCCTCCTCCACGGATGGAGACATTGCTACTGTTACTTTTACTCCCCCAAGCGAATATACATGTGATTGTGGCTTCTTTGCATCTTTGTTTTTTACAAATGTATTCATGTCTGATTCATTTATATTTTGCCTTCTTGCTTTTTACAGGTGATCAGAGTGGATGATGATGATGATGAATCCACTTCGAGAACCCAATATGGGGAGTTAGACTTTATTGTAGATGGCTTAGACTTGGAGTAGCCGCTAATACCCTCTCATGGAGATGACCAGCCTCTGACAGCTCCCACCTTTAATCGACAAGTCAACAATCTTCTTAACTCGAGCTATAATGCGAAATCTGCCACTACGACCACAATTTGCCAGTCATCCCCTTCATAATCTCTTCTTTGAGAGGGCATAGGTACCTCAATAGTGCCGAGAGATGGGGAGAACTCTAACATTCCCCGAAGAGACTACTTGTTGCGGGGTCCCAGCTTCCCCAATATTCAACGTCCATCCCTTCTCCTACTTCCGCTTAGCATTTAGAAGGGGAGTTCTTTCAAAACAAAATGAACATCCCTACAGACAAAAAAAATATGTCTAAGGGTTCCCCTCTCCTCTCTACCCTTGAGGTGATTCACTTTCCTTTTCAGATTTAGGGGTCTTCTTTTTGTTGTTATTAACTTTAACTATTTCTTTCATAGCTCGCTACTTCGAAGTTAAGAACTTATCAAGAGGTTGCTAAGGTTCTCTTATCTGACCACAAAGGGGGAGAGACAATACTAGCTCTTTGCCATTTAGAGGCAGAGAACCTGAAGAAGGCTTTATCTAAAAGGGATCAACTCCTCATTGAGTCCCAGGTTGCACTTCACCATAATGAAGCAACGTTGGTTAAGTCCACATCGACTTTTTAGATTACTTGTGCTGAGAGGGATAAGGATTTGAAGGAGATAAAGGAGCTTCGAAGCCAACTTAAGAGTAAGGAGAAGCTCGCTGAGTCTCTGAACATACGTGTTGTTATGTTGGAAGAGCAGAATCACACTCTCCAAGGTGAGAAAGTTGAGCTCCAGAGAGATCTTCGCATCTCCATAAAGATCTTTAAATCACTAACAAGCCGTGCAAAGAGGTATGCTGAGGCGATTCACCAAGCTATCAAGGACTTCTTCACCTCCAATTGGTTGCAAAAGTACATAAAAAGGAAGGAAGTTCTCTATAGTGTCCTTCGGCATAATAAGACCATCGGGGAAGTGGCTGAGAAGTTTCCTGAGACAGTTGGTGCCTTCAAGACTTAAAACCTTGATAAGGTCAAAGTCCCCATCCTCGATGAGTACCTAAGTCTGCTCACTCCTCCTGCTTCACCTACCTTTGATGCAGATAAGGATAAGGATCTCTCTAATTCTTTCAGTGAAGATCTTAGTGGGGCTTTAAAGGTTGATGAAGAGGTTGAAGGTTTTCAGCAATAGCCTTTTCCTTGTAATTTCTTTTACATTTTTTTGTATATTTTTTCCTATGTATTTGATTTCGTACATGTAATCTTGATTTTGGGATGAAATACATTGGAATATTATCTCTTCGAATGTTATTTAGTGAAATATATGAATGTTTTATAATTTTTCTATCTTCGAAGCTTATTTTTTGAATTCACTTTTTCTTTAAGTTATGTCATCCTTCTTCAAAGATTCTTCATTCCTCATTCATTTATTCAAATTGAGGTTTTCATCCTTAGGGATGCTTGTCCTTTGACTTTTGAAGGTTTTGCCAGCTTCGTTTTGTGTTGATTATTGTTTGAAGTGAAGTTCTTTATCTAAGGGGCATTTTTCTTTCCTCCTAATACAACCTTCGGGATTTGATGAGAGCTATATATTTCTCTTACTTTGAGGGCCTTTTGCCTTAGGATTATTTTTCCTCCCATTTTAAAGTAGCCTTTGCTCTTCGAGGGTGGTTATAGGTTCTCTGTCTTCCCTTAGGTGCTTCCCTTGGGAGGACTTTTCACCACTCAAGCAGGTCTTATGTTCTTCATCAAGAACATATTTGCCTCCCTTAGAATGACTTTTACCCGTCAAGCAGGTCTTATGTTTTTCATCAAGAACTTATTTGCCTCCTTTAAAAGGACTTTTGCCTATCAAGCAGGTCTTATGTTCTTCATCAAGAATGTATTTGCCTCCTTTAGAATGACTTTTTTCGGTTAACTAGATCTTATTGAAATTAAAGGAGACACAAGATAGACCCAGAAGTCTATATTTCATTAATTTTCTTTTTACTAGTAATACACTTTCAAATGTTGTACATTCCATGTGTATGGTAAGTTTATGCCTTCTAGAGTTTGTAGCTTGTAGGTACCAAGCCCTAGGACTTGTTGAACCTTAAAGGGACCCTGCCATGTCAAAGCTAGCTTTCTCAGTCCTTCTCTTCGACCAGTGGCATCGAGACTTCTCATGACTAAGCTTCCCATATTGAACTTCCTAGCTTTAACTTCTCATGACTAAGCTTCCCACATTGAACTTCCTAGCTTTAACTTTTTTTTATTGAAATAATTGACAGCCCTGCTCTTGTACACCGATGTGTGAATGATTATTTCTTCTCTCTTCTCTTCTATCAAATCCAGATCAATCTTTCACAGTTTTCCATTCTTTTTGTCATCACAATAAAAGACCCTTCCGCTTGGTAGGCCTATATCAGGTAGGATCCCTGCTTCAGTGCCAAAGGTCAAGGAAAAGGGAGTCTCTTATGTAGGTGCTCTTTGAGTTGTTCGATAGACCTATAATACATAGTGAAGCTCTTTGACCCAATCCTTTTCGTAGCCTTCCAACCTTCACTTGATTCCTTAGAGGATAGTTCTATTTATCACCTATGTCTGCCTATTTGTCTGAGGATGAGCCATAAAGAAGAAGTGTTGCTTGATATTCAGCCCTTCATAGAAGGTCCTTATCTTCGTGTTTGTCAAATCGCTTTATGTTGTCATTGATAGGGGAAACCAAACCTGCAAATAATGTTCTTCCAAATGAACTTGATGATATTGTCTATGGTAATAGTTTCCAAGGGCTTGGCTTCAACCCACTTCATGAAGTATCTAAGTGCCACTACCAATAACTTCTTTTTCCCTTGGGGACATTGGGAATGGGCTAACAATATTAATCCCCCACTTGGTGTATAGCCAAGAGCTATAAATGGGAACTTGTTCGGTTCTTTGAGCCTTCACCAAGTTTGCAAATTTCTTGCATGAGGGCATTTCTTCACTAAAGCTCTCACGTCTGCTTTCTTAGTCAGCCAATAATACCCTTGTCAAAGTGTTTTGGCTACCAGTACCTTTCTCGCTATGTGCTTCCCGTATGATCCCTCATGGATCTCTCGGATGACATACTTCACTTTGCTTGGTCTTAGACATTTGAGCTAGGGAAGTGAGAGCGCCCTCTTGTATAGAATGTTGTGGTGAATGGAGAAGTAAGCATTGTGCCATTCGACTTTGTTTGCCTCTTTTAGATCTTGTGGCATCTCGCCTTTCTCTAAATAGACTTTGATTGGATTGATCCAGCATGGTTTTTCTACTTTGAACTCCATGACCTCTTCTCCTCCATTGATGCTAGAGGCTTCTAAGTTTCCCATGAAAACTTTATTAGGTTACCCTGAGGGGTGTGCCGCTGCCAACTTGCTTAGGTTGTCTCATAGCAATTTTAAAGCCTCTGGACCTTTTTATACTCTATCTTCACCCCCTTTCTCTTCCATTTTCTGGATATGCTTTTTCACTATCGCTAGATATCTTGCCATTTTCTCTTTTCTTGCTTCAAAATTCCTATCTACGTGACCCAATACCAGCTTGGAGTTGTTGCAGATGCATAGCTTTTCCACCATCATGGAATCAGCCAGTTTGAGCCCTAGCATTAAGGCTTCATACTTTGTTATTTTATTTGTTATTGGAAAGTCTAATTTCTAGGCATATTCTAGGAGAACTCCAGAGCTGCTTTGAAGTACAATTCCAATTCCACTTGCATTTTACTTGCTTACTCCGTTAACATAGAACTCTAAATAGTTGCTAGGTCTATCTCCCCTTTGCTCTTTTGCTCTGAAAATTCCACATCACTTTCCTTTGGGAAGAAGCATTCTAAAATGAATTCTGCCAATGCTTGGGCATTAATTACCACTCAAGGATGATATTGTAAGGTGTATTATCTGAGCTCTACAGACCAGCACAACATTCTTCCCAAGGTCTCTGGTTTGTGCAGGGTTTTCTGTAGGGGCTTGTTTGTCACCGCTACCCCTTGAAGAGCTTGGAGATAGACTTTGAATTTTCTATATGATAAGAGGAGAGAGTAAGCTAATTTTTTAATGGGAGAATAATTGAGCTTTGGTCCTTATAGGACTTTACTAAAGTAGTACATTAGCATCTAAATCCCTTCTTTCTCTCTGATTAACACAGTTCCAACTACATATGGAGATGCCAAAAAGTAAATGAGCACTTCCTCTCTCGGCAATGGTTTACCCAACACTTGTTATGAGCTTAGGTAAGCTTTAAGTTCCTTGAAGGCTTTCTAGCAGTCTTTGGTCCACTCAAAGACCGTATTCTTTCTCAACTTTCAGAAAAAAGTAAATATTTTTCTATCGCCTTTGACATGAACCTATTGAGAGCCACTAACCTCCCATATTAACTTCTGCACTTATTTCAAGTTTCTCGAGGTCGGCATCTCTAAGATGGATTACACTTTGTCTTGATTGGGCTCAATTCCCTTCTCGCTCACTTAGTAGCCGAGAAACTTGCCCCCAGTATAAAGAAGGCACATTTTTTGTGTTTAGCTTCATCCTGTATTGGTTCATTACTTTGAAGATTTCCCCCAAATCTCTAACATGCTCTTCAAAACTTTTACTATTCACTATCATATCATCTACATACACTTCTAGGTTCCTCCCCAATTGTTCCTTGAAGATCCTATTGATTAATCTTTTCTAAGTTACCCCCGCATTTGTGAGACTGAAGGGCATAAATGTATAGTAGTAGGTGCCTTTCTCTGTAATCAAGGCAGTCTTCTCTTTGTCCTTAAGGTCCATTCTAATATGGTGGTAACTGTGTTTATCATCAAGGAAGGAGAGATATTTGTACCATATTATGGCATATACTAGCTTATTGATCATCGAGAGTGGGTAGAAGTCTTTTGGGCATGCTTTGTTTAGGTCGGTGAAGTCTACATACATTTGATAACTCCCATTTAATTTCTTCACCAAAATCACATTAGCTAACCACTCTGGGTATTGAACTTCTCTAATGAACCCAACTTCCATCAACTTGCTCACTTTTTCATCAATTACCACTTGTCTCTTTGCCCCGAAGCACCTCTTCTTCTGCTTGATTGGCAAGAATGGATCCACATTTAGCTTATGGGTCATTACTTCCGGACTAATCCTCGACGTCTCTGAGGATTCCCATGCAAAGGTCTTCTTATGGCTTACCAGGAACCCTTTTGCTTTGATTTTCTCTATCGACTCTTCATTAACCCTTAGGCATCTTTCCAACCTTTCTTCATTTACCATAAATGATTCTAGTTTTCCCACTGTTTGGGCTTATCAACCCTCTTCTACCTTCACATTTTCTTGGATTATAAACACCTCCTCGATCTGAATGCACACCATGCTCTTCCTTTTTCGAGTGAAGTCTGTATCAAATTCTTGCTTATGGGTGATATATATACAAAGATCAGCTCCATCTGGTAAAGGAACTTCCACTCTTCCCTTTCGAACACTGGTTTTCGCATCTAGGTCATGGAGCAATGGCCTACTCATCAGGACATTGTAAGCCATTGGTATTTTAACCACTACAAATAATGCCATCACCGTCACGCTCTTTGGGGCAACCCCAATAGTGAAAGGCAGTCTAATATATCCAGCTATAAGTATTTTGGTCTTGTCTAATATCTTGATTGGTTTCTTAACTCTTTCAACTCATAAAATTATCACCATCATCTGGTAAGCTTCATAGGATAACAAGTTGGTCAAACTCCCATTATCCACCAAAATTCTTTGCACATTATAATTGGCGATAATTAACTTAATGACAATCGGATTAGCTCTTCTTGGCACCACTGTCCCATCTTCTTT
>CAOJBK013338181.1:0-10540 GCA_948294925.1 Codiaeum variegatum
AAAATAATCCATCTCTAATTTGCAATGCAATAATTCGTCTCTAACTCTAAATTATTTCATCGCTAATAATTTGTTCATTCTATTTTTATGACGATTTTTTTATTTTAGAGACCAAATTATTCGTCTCTAAATATAGACATAAAAAATTCGTTACTAGCTTCATTGCAAAATTTTAATTTGAAAATTAATTTACTCATCTCTATTTTGTTGCAAATAAATCACTAATTTTTGTTGTTACTTAGTCACAAATGCGTCTCTAAATTTATTTTAATTATTTTTTAAAATCTGATTATTTTGAATGTTTTTAAATTATTATAATGATTTTGAGTTTAAAAAAAATTATAAATAATTATCTAATAATAAATAAACTATATATTAGAAGTTTATGCAATTGTACATATCAATCCTGATACAAAGGTAGAGTTGGATTAAGGTGATGAGCAAGATCCTCTGGCATTGGTGTTGTGTGATAGGTTGTGGTTGATACTATTGAATCCATTGTGGGACCAAAGGGAGGCGGCTACTAACGTAATGTTGTAGCTACTGCTGAATCACTGTGATTACATTTTGAGTGTGAAAGGCTTGCTAACAAAGCAACAAGAGCAAAATTAACTCTAAACTTTCGACATATTCTCCCTTACAACTTGAATGTTTTCCCCAAAGATTACTTCTATATAATGATCAATAAATTTTATCTCAACTCAATGATTCCTCAATTATTCAATAAAAAAAATAATTGATACACATTTATTCCAATTCCAATTAACAAAAACAATTTCAATTGTCAAACTACTCAAAATTATATACAACTTAAGTTGGATTTAAGTAGAAAAACAACTCAAAGTAGTGATACTGCTACTACAAATTTGTTGGTACATATGTGTGAGTCAAAGCCCCAAAGTAGTGATACTACTACTACTAATTTGTTGGCTGACTCTTTGCTCAAATAACCATTCTCCAACTCTAACTTAGACTTAATAAACAAACTCATTTGACTAATATTTCAACACATCTTTAAACTCATTTGATCAAATTAAGTTGAGATTCTATCTTAAAAAGAAAGTAAAAGAAAAAGAGGTAAGAATTCTAAGCACATTACATAACTATGATAAATTATTGATGTATTTTGGTGGAGCCATATTAATGCACTACTCAATTGTAGCCTGCCTGTCAATCCATCAATCACCTAATTCATTTTTTCTTTTTTTTTTTGCAACTATTTAATTAGAACTAATTATATATAGACTCCTACACTTAGCATTATGATATAATATAACAGAGACCAACTTAATCTGCTGATGTCATTACTCATACATGACGCTTGAGAAACAGACAACCTAGTATCAATTTTATAGATGAAGAAATGATAGAGATAGATATAAAGTGCCTGTACAATTTCAGGACCCATTGTTCCCATTGCACAACTAAAACTCAGTTATGCAAATATATACATAAATATATCGCTTTTCAAGAATGGAAAATTTACGGGTCCCTATTAATTTGGAGAAGTAAAAAAATTGAAAGAATTATTTTGAAACAGAATCAATTTTCAAATAATCAACTTTCAAGTAATATAAAAAAAAACCACTAACATGTACCACTCAAAAGCAATTTTCAATTAATATAGAGAGACAACAAAGAATGGTATAAAGGCTCAACATCTTTTATGACATACCATGGAGGCACTCTTTGGATAGAAAAGGATGGTATAAATGTTTATATTATATTGGTATGAAGTCTTCACTGTAGAAGACAGACAACAATAATTGATTTCTTTGGTTCTTTGGATAAAAGGAAAGTTCACAAAGAACCAAGTGTCTTCACATGGTGGAAAGCAACTGATTCTTATAAAGACAAGGCTAAAATCTCAATTTTGGAATTTGAATTAGCTAAACATGTTGGTGACATGTGTTCTTAGGAAAAAGCATAAGCGCCAATAAACAGGGGAACTTGCAATGAAGGCCAAAATATTATCAGTATATGGTAATGGTATTTGCTTAAGTTCAACTACTACTGATGTTAGTGTGAAGAATTTTTGTAAGAGCTCTTGTAACAATAAAATGATAGATATAGGCAGCTCAAACAATGAAAGAATAACAATTGTACGACCAAAACAAAAAGAAACTAACGCCTACACAATTTCAGGATCTCATAAACCTTATGCACAATGAAACTTAGGTTTGAAAGTAATCTCACTTTAGATCTATTAAGTTTAAAAGCAAACGTAATAGATATATTAACAACAAATGAAGCCTGAAATAATTCTATCAATTTTTTTTTTTACTTTTCCAAATTAATAGGGACTTATATAAATTTGTATTGCATCTATTCAGTAAGGTCTACATACTTAGGGAGTAAAAAATAACGTTAAGAGTCCAGAACCGAAAAGGTTTTCAAGTCTAAAGAGGAAAATGTCATATTCCTATACATGAGTTACTAATATTTGATTCCCATCATCAACAAGAAGAGTATTAGTTTATAATCATCTAATGACTACATGGTCTGTAGCTCATATTTTGATATACAATCCATTAGTAAAGAGATAAATATATATTACCTAAGACAAAAATAGTTGGAGTGTAGCGGACATAGTGTACACATAAGGTTGAGCTGCAGAAGCAAAGACTGAACTATAATTAGAACTAAAGACTAACTAAAAAACATCACAACATCTAACAATTAATTAACAATCTGAAAATCAAATTCATAATCCATGTCTTAAGAGAAAATTACATGGAAACACCTCTGCTAACTGAATCACAAAAATGCCTTGTTATGGTCTTTTCCATTTTATTCTAAATGTACAAAACAATATCATCAAAATGATTCATGAATGCCTCAAATAAATAGAGTATGAAGAGAAATATTTTAAAAAATGGGTCACAGTGTAGGCTGAATTTCACAGCCTAAAGAATCAGACTAGTTACTGCACCTTTAAAATTATATTTTATTTCATATTAACCAAGCTAATAAACTTCTGTTTCAAACAAATACACCCACCTAGATTTTCCAGTAAGGCTGAAACACCAAATTTCCCAAAGTTATGATCCCCTTTTTTTTGCCTTTTAAGATCTTTTTCACTACACTTCTAAACTTCCCTCAAGCTATTCCTTGAGTTCCCATAATACAGTGACCTTCAATCCATGAGATTTCAACTATTATGCTGCAGTAGAACTCATGAAAAAATAATCAATAAACAAGAAGAAGCAGAAATCACAAAAAAAAAAAGGGAAGAAACTCACCTTCACTAGAAGCCCCATATCCAACTTCTTTTCCAATTTTTTCCAAATTTCTGCGGTAGAAGTCTTGTCAATAACATTATTTAAAATATTATCAACAATTCAAAGACGCATTGTACTCACACACTTTTCTTCTAGCTCCTCTCAATCTTTGTCGCTTATCTTCTCTTGTTTTCCCTTCTCTTTTCTGTTCAACGCTTTTGCCAAGACCTGTAGAAGTAGGAGATCCTTCATCCTTTCTTTGCCAAAGAGTGAGATTATTTTTTATCAAACTTTTCAATATTAAAATATGATGAACCTCCTGTTATACTTGTTGAATATCGATCGCAACTAGCTCTGATACTACTTGTGAGAAAAAAATTCATTTAAATAATTCAATAGGCACACAAGAAAATAAATCAATTAGGCTTTGTTCTATCTACGATCCTACCAAAGTGGATTTTCTTCATTTAGTATAATATATTATAAGTTTCCTAGTATTGATGATTAGAAATTAATTACTCTTGCTCATCTTTGTCTCTATCTCTTTGTTGTTGGTTACGTGTTACTGGTAGTTTTGTTGCTAATGGCATTTGCATTGATATACCACTCTTACCTTACTATGAACCCTAATTTTAGCACCATTGCACCCGGCCCATCAATACGAGCTCAACGGATCTGATCGAGCTCAAATCGGACTTCGAGCATAGAAAGCCTAAAAAATTGAATTGGACTGAATGGAACCGTACTAGAAAACCGGGCCCAGGACAGACCTAGGACGCATGCGTGAAATGACAAGAAGCATGTGCGAACAACTTCATGCATGTGTCAAGCCCTTCACATATGCGTAAAGACCCACGGGCATACGTGGAGCGTGTGATGCACACGTCTTTCAGTTTTTAGGATTTTTTGACACTATTCTCTATAAATTCGACCCTTCAGAATAGAGTCAGAGTTCAGATCTTTTTACCAAATTTTCTAGATTATAGAATACTCTCTCAAACACTCACCAAACATCATATTACACAATTTTACATCAATCCGATCCTTCAAAATGCAATTCTCAAATGACATACACTTCAGACGATCCAATTACAAACAATACGGATGATCAACTCATTCAAATAGAATCCAATCTAGTCCATCTCCAGTCAGTCCAGACAATCAATCCACACTCTCTGAACACAACGGAGACCCGCTCCGGCTTCATCAAACCATCAAGACCTCCAGTTTCCAAACCACGCAAATACGGTATAATATTACTTTTATCTTCGATTAAATACTATTTTAAGCCCTTTAATTCAGACCTAAGACATATTTTCAAAACAATTCCTATTTTATGAATATCTTTTCATAATTAAAATGCTTAAGCCCTAAAATCTGTTTAGGCGAAAAACACAATCAAAATACAATTTTACATTAATCAAATTCATAATTGGTTAATAGCCTATTGAGATAATTATTTTTTTTCAATCTTGTTAGCAATGTATACTCTATAACTTACACTCAGCATGTAAATATAAAAAAAAAACCTAATTGGCTATATTATATATGTTCTTTAAGTGAAAACATTCCTAGTATCGAACGTATATATGTGCCTTAAGTATTCTATAGGGAATCTATTCTCAAAGAGTTTGAGAATATGAGTGACAAATTGCCCTTTTAACAGATGCTTTAAAGGTTGTTCATGGTCATAGGATTATTGGTAGGGACGCCATTAATCTGGAAGATCATCGCCTCTGTTGTCATCCATGATGAGTATTAGATACTTATTAGTATGGAGGTAGTGAGTCTCATGCTACAGATATGTGATGTCGTGACAACACGTGATCTCACTCATGAGATGAGTAAGTTGAATAATGACGTTAGATGATGGATACATGGGTCGTTACCTACTAGTCAACATCGCATCATCTAAATCATGATTGTGCATATAATCTTTAGACTTGAGGTGACATGTTATCTAGCATATTAGGGGCTATGGTTTGTTATTGCTTATATATCGATGCTAGTAATTTATTGGTATATGGCATGTGGTGGCCATAATCAATGGTATGTTGGGATAAGTATTTAACCAAGAATCGATTTATTAACTTGGGTAACCAAGGAATGACCTTTTGGTTGTTCTTGATATACAAATCCCTAGCTAGGGTGGATAAGATTCACTAGAAAGAGTTTCTAATAGGAACCAGTTTATTAAGAACTCACACCGGATAGAAATCATATGATCTAGCACATAGGGTTTGACTTCTTCCATAACCCTAGCTAAGATTAAGAATATGTAATGAAGAGATTTGGGTGCACAGTAATTATGATCGAGAGGTCCATGCTTATGTTAAGGATATGATCACCAACATTCATTTCTAATTGGCAGTCGCGATATGTTATGCTAACTGTCACTCACGACTTATGGGACTAAGTGTGGAATTAGTTTAATACACTTGGTGGGAAGAAAAAATTTTTCTTTATCCCATTACTAATTAGAACATGAACCTAGTAAGTCACATACCAAATGGTGATTCTCTTAGCTTGTATGTATCATATTAATGATTAATTAAAGAGTTTAATTAGTTATTAATGATGATAAAATTGAACATGTAATTAAATTTACAGGATTCTAGCATGTCTGGATGTTTAATTCACAAAAAGAAAATTTCAATTATGTCTTAGTTTATATGAGATACAAATGGGTATGACTAATTGAAATGGTTTTGGATTAACAAATAAAATAATTAAGCTTGACATAAGATGTTAGCTTAATCCATATGCAATGTGGTTAATTAAGATTTAAAGATGATTCCTACTAATTATATACTCAATCTAGTTGACTAATTGACTAGTTAAATAGTCAAATATTAACTAGAACAAGTAACCATAATTTTCCAACATGGTTCCTTAATTTAAGGAAAAGGGGTTGGAAGAAGTATGGGTATAAATAGGTAAGTGTATCATCTTTTTGCCTAGCACTTTCACTCACACTCAAGCAAAGAAGAGATGGAATAACTATCCATCATCTTCTCCAATTAGTTAAAGAGAAAAGCTCTCTAAGAGTTAGAGAGAGAAAGCTTCAAATTCATACCAAATTGTGAGAGTAAGTTTATTTTGAAGAATGATTCTTCAAATACAAACTCATCTTCAATTAACCTTTGAGAAATGAGTGTGGAGAAGCATTCAAGTCCAAATCCATCCTCAAGTCTCAAGTAAAGGATCAAGAATAAAATATTTGGGTAACCAATGAGAGAAGATTCAAGTTTCTTGAAGAGAACAAGCTTTTGGGAAAAGCTGTGTATGTATCGAGATAGAGGCTTCACACTTAAGGAGCTTAACGAAGGAGGACAAGAGGTATTTTTACTTCAAACTTTTCTTTGTTTAACTTGTGTTTTGCACACAATTGGTAAGATTATCCATGGTTGAAGTTATGGGTCCTTTCATAGGTTTAGACATTAGTCAAAGAGTTTGATAAATAACTAAACCCTCTATGTCAAAAGAGTTTTGACATAGAATTGATTTTTCAAAGTGTTTGAAAATTTCAAATGATTTTTACCAAAAGAGTTTTGACAAAATGATTTTACTCAAACCCTAAGTTAGGGAAAAGCTTTAAAGAGTTTGAAATATTGCCTAACTTAGTTTTGTTAAAAGGGTTTTAACAAAGTATAGTTTTCAAAAAATTTTTGAAAATTGAAATTCGAATCTCCATTCCCTTAGGGTTCAATTTTGCCCATTCCCTTTTTCTAATCGCTTCTGCTACACTGCTCATATATTTCAACCTTTAAGTGGTATCAGAGTCACCCAATTTGTTGTGCAAAACTATGGTTGTGTTGGTATGTTTATTGGAAACAAATGTTGTGAAATCATGTATCACGGTGTGCTGCCACAGCTCGTGAGAGCTTCTCACGGCCCGTGAGAGAGATCATGAGAATTGATTTCACTTGGTTTAGAGAAGCAGAAGCTTCTCACGGTCTGTATCATAGATCGTGAGAAGATTCTGTCATTTGTGAGTGTGGACAGAAGCCTCTCACGGCCTGTGTCATGGCCCTGTGATAAGGATTCTAGCTCTCACGACCTGTGTCACGACCTATGACACTGCTCGTGAGAGCACATTGCCCTATGAAAATTTCTAAAAAAGTTTGGGATTTTTTCTAAGCCTTTAAACAATGTTTCTAGTGAATATATTTGGACTTCAAAGTAATGAATATGAGATATTCAAGTTTTGGAAGAGTTCCAAAAGGTTGAAGTACCTAAACACATACCTAATGTATAAGAGTTATATGTTAATGTTATGTGTTTGTATTGGCATGAATGGGTGATTATGGACTTTTAACTTAACAATTGCTATTGTGGGGCTTGTAATATTCTTTTATTATGAAAGGGAATGTAATTGAAAGTTAATTGCTAGTTTAGGATTTCAAATTCATTGACTCTAAGGGCAATCTTTTCTTTGTAATCTCACCTTGGTATGCCAAGGATATGTATGTGCACATGAGATGTGGAGATGGGAGAGAAAAAGAGGGTTCAACCCATGAAGGTGCCTAGTGGGAGGATGAAGACTAGTGTAGTCTAGAATGCTTGTAATTTGATAACCTAAAACCTTTACTCATTCCTAGTGGCTGGGAATTGAGGCCTTAAGTGCATGATCATGCTTTGGTGTATATTGTCCATTTTATAATGATATATATGAGATATATATTATGCATGAGATGTATATTAAAATAGATAATGTGCAAAGTGAGACCTAATTAATAAGACCAAAAAATCTTCCAAAGTTTTATTATTAAGTCATGGCTCTCCATTAAAGAAATGAACTTGGAAACATGTTTTCGAACTTATTTTCTTGAATTCATTGTATATTATTATATGTTGTGAGTATGAGATACATTGTATGGCAAGAATGACAATGCGTACCTGAGTTGTACGATGTTTAAATCGTCATACTTAATGGTCCAATGGATTTGACTTAACTAATATGAAAGGCTAAGAACGATAATGAGTACCTAAGGTTGGAAGCATTAAGAGCTAATAGATTGAATCTCACATGAGATGTGATAAACAAGAGTTGTTCACTTTCAAGAAATCAATCCTTAGAAAGACAAGTGTAGCTTGCGGGATTGATAAACAAGAGTTGTTCACCTTGCAAGATTTCAATCAACCCACTAGAGATTCACCCCAATGGAATCTCCATTTCCTATTTTGGAAGTATATGATTTGCCGAGTTAGTGGAAGTACTATCTTGATTAAAGACCAAATCAAATAGTAAATTTATGTTTCACATAAAATAAGACGTTCTTATTATTTTCTACAGTTAGTCTTATAACATGAATGAATCCCATTCACTAAATAAGCATAACTGATGAATAAATTTATGGGGCCAAACTATGAGGATTGGTTGGGAACCTATAATTTTTCCTAACTTATAAGATAAGTATAGATAAAGAAATCCATGTAGGAAGCTTCTCACATAACAAGGAAAGGGTTTCCATTGCTTTGGAATATTAGAAGTATTTGTCAAAGGTGTTTGGAATACCTTAGGGACATTAGTAAGAGCAAGACATTAATGGACCTTGAAAAAGGGATAATTTTCAATTGTTCTACTTCTAATATGCCATATATATAGTTCATTACTATAAAGTTTGGGGAGAATAGGAATTAATTCAATTATTGGAACAAGTGTTGTTTCAAGGGCAATTGGATTAAACCTTATTGATATGAGATATCATATTTTTATTAAAAAATAATTTTTGCATGTACCTAATGTCATCAAAACATCATTTCTTGACTTGTATGAGTTTTGAACTCAGACTTTAAGGAATATGTCTCTATTATAACGATAAAGTTATTGACATGGGTTATACTTAATTAATTCTATTATGAGATAATGGAACAATAAAACATCTCCAAGCTTAAGTAATATTAATGCCATGTTTAAAACTTAATCCTAATTCAAAAATTAATTTAGTCTCTTAGAACTAGGTCATTTAGCTAAAGATAAAGATTCTAAGGTTGGAGAACATGGGAATCCTAGATAGGAAGTGAACCTACTCTGACTTATGAATCTTACATTCTAGGCAAAAGTGACTAGATTACTATTTGTTAGACAAAGTGGAAGAGCTAAATGAAATTTTGAATTCATACATGAGATGTATGTGATCTATTTTGAAAAATGGATTAAGGAGGGTATCTATGCTTCATTTTATTTATAGATGATCTTTTAAGATTAGAGCATGTTTATTTGATAAACTGCATTTCATCTCATTTACAGACGATCTTTAAAGATTAGAGCATGTTTATTTGATGAAATATAGACATGAGTTGTTCAAAGAGTTTAAATGATTCATGAATGAAGTTGAATAACAAACATATAAAGATATTGAAACCATCGATGACATCGAGAGAGTAAATCCTTTAGAACTGAGTTTGGAAACTTCTAAAATATAAATGTCATAATGTTAAATATCCCTTTTGGAATGCCATAACCAAATGGTATATCTAAAAGAGATCGTACCCTATGAGATAAGATACATTTAATAATGAACTATAAATGTTTACAAATTTCTTGATTGAGATTAGCAAGTTAGGTAGCTCCCTACATCCTTAATAGAATTTCATCTTTATTTGTTTCTATAAATCCATATGAAATATGGTATAATAACAAGTCTTAAGTTTGTTAAGATTTGGGGTGTTTAGCTCACATTAAAAAGCTAAGAAATAAGATAATTGGATGAGAAGTATATTAAAGATAGGTTTGTTAGATATCCTAAAGGCAGTTTAGGATTCTATCATTATCTTCTAGAGGCAAACAAATGTTGTTAGCTAGATTGTCCTTTTCTTGATAAAGAGTTTCTTTAAGAGAATGACACAGATAGGAAGAGAATATAGGATGAGCTGTTATCCAGAGAGATATAACAAAATGGTTAAGTAAAATTGATCAACCTTGTGAATAATTTTTCCAGTTAATAATGTATCCACTCAACGGAGCTCGAAGGATTAGTAGTGTGTCTCACCTATCGGAGAGATACAAGTTTTTTTATAGAATGTACAAGAGTTGTTCATTTTTGAAGAAGTTGATCAATAGTTGATCCTAATGGAATTGAGGAAACTATATGAGATATAAATTCTTCAAAATGGTAAAGGCTATGAAATTTAAATGGATCCATGTATGCTAACCAAGTATGTAAACTTGGAAAATCCACCTAAGGGGTGATTCCCATAGGATAAAGGAATTTCAAGTAAGAGATTGGTGCAGACAGAAACGTGACAACTTTATATGCAAACGAAAACTATGGATTTGTAAAATCACCTGTGGGGTGATTCCCATAGGATAAAAG
>CAOJBK013338505.1:0-12476 GCA_948294925.1 Codiaeum variegatum
ATAGTGTTATAGAAATTCTTCCTATTAGTCATAGACTTTTGTTGGTATAAAAAGATTGCAAATTTTTGTTCTTACCAATCCCTGCTCTCTTTCCTTGCGCAGCCTCGGAACTTCATCTGCTGTTGCACCAAAGAGAAAGAAATTTTCCTCGCCTATTTCCTCCCTAATCTCCACATTAGCTCCATCCAGTGTTCCTATTATGAGGCAACCGTTAAGTGAAAATTTCATGTTGCTTGTGCCACTTGCCTCCATGCCTGCAGTACTGATATGCTGAGATAGCTCACTTCCTGGAATAAGCATCTCTGCCACAGATACATTGTAATTTGGAACAAATACTACCTGAAAAATCAACAATTTATCAGTGCACGAGCCGACGTGAACCCTAAACATGGAATGTTGTAATAATGAAAATGAACAATTTAAATAGAGATCAATAAAGAGAAGAATTCATGTGTAATCTCCTTTTTTTATTGATATCCATTATTAGGAGTGCATCCCTTAGGTTAAGCAATGCTTTTTTGTCACTAGCCATCTAACCGTTTACTAGGTAACAATCTCACATAAAATACTATCTGTCAGTAACTATCATGATGGTTTGTAAAAGGTTAAACAGTCATTTGGCTGGCTGAACAAATTTTCCATATCAAAATTCAAGAGTGTGGAACGGAGCACTTGCAGTATCCGACATACAAGGCAAATGAGCCAGATCGATGTAATTGAGTTGCTGCCACTTCTACTGCTTTTTGATCGACAGCTGACTCAACCACCCTATCTTCTTCTTATCCATGGCTTCTTGTACCCATTTCTCCTGACACATTTCTAATTCCCCTAGCGTAGATCTACTTGTTGTTAATAGATCAATAAGAGTATTGTTCCGATAAAAGGTTGAATGATTTGAGAAGAATTAAGAATATTCTCTATCTTTATTTACAGTAACTGGTTTTAGAATTCTTATTCGAGTAAACAGTTTAGACCATAGAAAGTGCCACACTGAGAAGAAAAGATCCGAGCTTTCAAATGTAACGAAAGAAGATGTCCAAGATAATGGTCTCACAAATGGCAGATCAAAAATACAACTGCAAGGGTTCGGGGAACACAAATTTCAGAAGTGCACCAACCAAATCGGCTATCTGCCAAGATAATGTCATCGACCACCTAAGTATCATACATGCATGGCTATGTTATTGCTGGTTAGATCATAATACTCCCCTCTGCCAATTTCTACCCATCTAATGGCATTGGTAACTGAACCTGCACTTCATTTCTATTTTAAACGCTGGAAAAAAAACAAAGTTTTTTCTGAAATATTGCTAGGGCTCATTTGCCAACTATGAACTATTCTAGGCTCAGTTCAGCCTACATGTGTAGTAAACTTCAATTAATCTCTGAAAATACAAGGTTTAATTATAATTTTGGTGCCTAAGCTTTTTAAAATATGCTAACATGATGTCTAAACAATTTTTTTGTTTAGTTTGGTGTCTGAACTTTGAAAAAAGTTAACAAATCAGTGCTTCTGACTGATTTTGTAGTGGTCGGACTACTGAGTCAGACGAGTTAGATGCCGAGTCAGGAACACCACTCAATAGTCCGGCCACCACAAATAGGTCAGAAGCAATGATTTGTTAATTTTTTCCAAATTTCAGACACCAAACTGAATAAAAAAATTGTTGAGACACCACATCAGAAGATTTTAAAAAGTTTAGACACCAAAATTATACTTTTACCAAAATACAATATGATTACCTTCAAATAACTATTGACTTCAGGATCAGTGTTGACAACAGCACCAACATCATTGACCAGCTTCACGATTCTCTTAGCATTAGTGTACGTGGCAAATGCTTTTCCTCCAATCATGACGGTACGGGGAGTTGTATTCTTCCGCTCTTCAATGCTCATTTCCTGTCAGACCACAGTAAATAAGTCTAGGATGCTAACAAGTGATGCCACATAAAAGTATTTAGAGTACTAAGAATGTGGTGAATCTCAGAAAAATAGATGTGTATAAAGCTTTTTGATCATTTAGAAGGGAATGATGAGTGCTACAATGAGCGAGTGAACAAAAAATGAAGTAGCAGCCTTAACAGGTGACTTTTATAACAACATTTGGTGTCCCATACTAAAAAATCGGAATACCCTATATAAGCCCTTGCATTAGTTTAATTGAATGATAACAATCTTTAATCAAGATGCGAATAAAAAATGAGGAAAGGGATGTCTTTTTACCTTAAATTTCTTGTATCTGTAAACTACACCCAAAATGTTTAGCAACTGCCTTTTGTATTCATGGATTCGCTTGACTTGTATATCAAATAGACTATTTGGATCAATGCTTTCACCTGTCACTCGCATTATGTACTGTGCCAAACGCTGCTTATTAGCCATCTTGGCAGAGGCCCATTCAGTTTGGAAGTCTGCATTGCCCGCAAACTATCCAAGACAAGATCAGTAGTGAATTAAGGAAAACAGTTTGATGTTGATGAGTCGAATACATACACATAGATACTTACCTCTCGAAGGCCTACAAGGAGGTCAAGGTTGGTAACCCATTTGTCAGTTTTTAACCGTTTTGTAATTATGTCACTCAGCTCAGGACTGCAGAATTGGAGCCACCGGCGAGGTGTAATGCCATTGGTTTTGTTTTGAAACTTTTTCGGCCATATAGAGACATAGTCTGCAAATAACTCAGCCTTCAAGATATCACTGTGTAACTGGGCAACACCATTCACCTTCAAATCATTGAGCAACACGTTACTGAGAATTTCAAATAAAGCTCCTTTCAGCTCAAATGAAAATTTTGAATGCTAATCAAAAGAAGTTCGAAAAAGGACATCCATCAACATAAATTAATTTAACATGGTTACCAACAGATTAATTTCCAGTTAAATAGTTAGGCTCTTATTAGATTAACCTCATGGTTCAAAGTTTAGGACTCAATACTAGACTAATTGAGACAGCACATCCCTTAGTCTTTAGAATTCCAGAAAAATTGTCCGCTTACCGTATGTGAAGAAACCACACATAGATTTGCCATCCGAACAACAGGCTTTTGGGGATTATTATCCAAGACACACATGCTGGAAATCTTATTCTCAAGATGACTATGACTGCTTCGTATCATTGCAATAAACTGCAGAATTTTCAAAGTTTATACACAGATTATAACATCACATATATAGATGTGGAAATGACAATGCTTAATCCATATACCCTCTTGTCTATTTCTTCTATGATTTCCATATGGCGTGGAAGAAGCTTCCGCATCACAGCTTGTGACCACTTCTCCAGTGCTTCAGGAAGGACTGTGTGATTGGTATAAGCAATGGTCCTGGTTCAATTATTAAAATTTTAATATCAGCAGACCTCGATACTGGTATATAAGGCAAGGCCGGGTGAAAAAAGCAAACAGAACTTCAGAAGATCATGAGCTAAGACACCTTGTTGTCACACCCCAAGCTTCATCCCATCCTAGTCCTTCTTCATCCATTAATAATCGCATCAACTCTGGAATTGCGAGAGTTGGATGAGTGTCATTCAGTTGTATAGCTACCTTGCTGGGAAATTCAGACCATTTCCATGAGCCCTTCCCACTTCTCCTCTCCTTAAATCTAGCAATCATATCCTGCATTAAAAAATAGCTTGTCAAGTTCAAAACACATGCAATATTCAGAACCAGCAGAAACAAGGAGTTCGGATTTCCTCTATCTCGGCAATAAAAGTGAAAATCAGATCATCTTGTATGCACTGCGAATTCCCTTTGGAATTCACATCCCCAACCCCTCCTGAGATGATGAAGAGATGGGGTAGTGGGTTTTGGGGGGCTGTTGATCCTCAGAAATTTATCAGAGTTGCTTAGGCAGTGCTTAGGTACAACTACATGGGGAATCAAAGAATGTCCATTTTTTAATGAATGAAATAAGTTAGTCAGCCAGTGATTTGTCTTTGCTTTATTGTGACAACAAACAGGTCAATTTTCACATAAATACTTCGTTCTTAACGCCCACTTGATTAGTTAGACCAATATGTCTTCAAATGGACACCATTCTATGTTTCAAGATAAGTGATGGAAATTGGTCACGGGTTCCTAAAAAGCAGTGCAAGAGGTAATGACCGAGGATGGATGCTTAAGCATGCATGAAACTAGAAGGGCCTAAGTAATAATGGTAATGCAAAAAGGGGTAAGTAACAAGAATATGATGAGTTTCCCTACCTGAAGTGATGCACTACATAGAAAGAATTGTTGCTTCAGCCGCAAAAGCTTTCCCTCTTCTGTTGCATCCCCAGGATACAGAACAGCACAAATCTACGTACAATAAAATATTTAAAGCACATTCCAGGAAACTGCACTAAAGTTTTGCACTTTGTTCGTATTTTATCAAATGTAGCTACATAATTTTTTTTTAATAACTTTCTAGAATAAGCAACAACTGACTCAAAAAGAAAAAGATTTGACTAGCGCAAGGTCTTCATCATATGGACAGGTGCTAGACAAATGATCTTATCAAATATGATAGTCGAAACCCAACCTGTTGAGCTCGCGAATGAAGATGTGCTGCAGATTCGTACTGCCCATCATTAAAGTGAAATAGATTGAAGTCCTCAGCAGAAGCTTTTGCTTCCCAGAGACGAAGGCTAATAGTGTTCTTGGTTTTGTATCCCGGAATTGGCACATCATAAGCTAAAGCTTGGATGACCTCTCCACCAACCCACTTTCGGCTGTATATACAAAGATGCAACCATGTTATATTATATTGCTGCTTGTGAAAATAATCAAGAGGAACATAAATACAAGAAAGTAACGCATTCTAAGGGCAAGTATGGTCTGTCCATTTATGCAGGCTTTTGAAACAGTATACATCATGCAGTAAGATGGACAATTTACAAAAGTTATTCAAATTTAACACTTACGATCCATCGGGATTAATTTGGACATGACCAAAGAATTGGACAGGGAACACAACGTCATGCCTCACAATTTCCCAAGGACTGAACTTCTGCATATATCCAGTCAAAATAAAACGTTAATATGTTTGCATGCTGTTAAGCAATATTTTAAAGCGAGATAAGACCTCAAGCCAGTCCTCAGCAATTTCTTCTTGGCCATCCTTTGTGATCCTTTGCTTGAATAGCCCATATCTGTACCTTAGACCATATCCCCATGCAGGCAAATTTAATGTTGCCATAGAGTCTAGAAAGCAAGAAGCAAGTCTCCCTAGACCACCATTTCCAAGTGCTGCATCTTTCTCCTGTGCATAGTTATTTCTAATAATTGTTAGAGAATGCATACTGGGAATAAATTCAGATCAGTTTTTAAGTTAAGTCGAACTCTCTCTGACTAGGAGAATAAACTAACAAAGTTCTCTCAAGAAGTCAGCTTTTTTTCTGACATTAACTGGAACACTGAATTGATTTTTATTTTGAAGTATGAAATCAGAATGAGCCTTTGTTTGCTTATCGGTGGCCACATGCCATGAACACCCTACGAATAAGGAGCATAAGCAAAGTGCCAAAAATATTCACAGAACAGTGAAAAGTGAAATGCATTTGATATGAATTTTCAAGAAAAAAATATCCAAATAAAATCAGGTTCAATCTTTCTTTTGATCCTTTTTTTTTCCCGCGTAAAACCAGGGGCTAAAAGAACACTACACAAAGGAGTTAGTAAAGACCATTTTGTATTTGGTAAACATTTCTCAACCAAATATCCACACCAAGATTATCAATTGACAAAAACAGTTGCAGGTAATTCATGCAACTAGAATCTATTAATAATTGAAAGCTTCATTTAATCAAAAGCATATTCATAAAATCAGCTATATTGATAAAAGCTCTTAACTCATAACTGGATTACCTGCTCCACTATTTCCTCAAGTTTGTGTCCCAACTTAGTTAAAGCATTAGCATAAGCACCTTGAATACCCAAGTTCCCAATTGCATTAGTCAATGCTCTTCCTTGAAGATATTCCATTGATAAGTAGTATGTCTGTTTTGGATCAACTTTGTGATAATGAACATAGGTCTCATTCCATTGCTGAAAAGCTCAAGAGAGAAATAAATATAAACACCATCACCAAGCAACACTTCTAACAAAAGTTGAGCACTAACAAAAAGCTTTCTTTATTAATCCTTCATAACATAAACTAATACAAAACACTTTCACGAGACAAATTCAGAGCAAAACAAGAATAACTCAACAACACCACAAACACATACAAAAATTGAATCATAAAATAAAAGATAACCCTTTAATTATTTAGCTGGGGAACACCATTACCTGTATAAGGCGATCACGAACGCTTTCAGCAGTGGCATAGTAAGCTTGCTCAGGCTGAAATTTGTAAGGTGAAAAATGAGGGCTATATTGAGCATGGTAATTGATATTAGAAGCAATCTCAGAAGGGTCATCAGCCAAAGGATGTGCAATTGGGGGAACCTTAGAAACAGTTCTTTTGGATTCCAAACTAGTAGCCATTGTTCACCTCCCAAAAAATTCCTTCCAAAACAAAAAATAATCAAAACCCAGAATCAGAATTGGAATCTAAATCAATAAAATGAGAGAAAAAAAACTGAAAAACAGAGAAAAGATTGTAACTTTAGAGAGAGAATGAATGGACAAAACAGTACCCTTTCACAAGATATTACAGTAAAGTGATGAGCTTTTCATGAAGAATCAGTGAGTGATGTTTATTGATAAAGATGTGAAGCGAATAAGAGAGAAAGAGAGATTCGGTATGAGAGAAACAAGTGGGAGAAAATTTGAAGGAAATGAGAAGCAAAGAAGATATTTGTAGAAATGTCCAAAAAAAAAAGTACTCTTGAAAGGGAGAAGCAGACAAAACAGAAGAGAAGAGAAAGGAAATATGAAGTGAAATGGGAAATAGGAGAATGTGATGGAATCACATGAGATGAGTGAAGAGAGTGAGACTGAAAGGTGAAAGATTTGAGGAGATGGGTAGCCATTCAATAAAAAGCGCGCACATTCACATGGCTTATCCACCGCCACCGGATCTTGAACTCTAAATTTGGAAATATGTCCTCATTAATGGTAGGATAAATCCTATTTAGTTCTGTGTTTTTTATCAAATTAATATTTTAGTTTTTATGTTCAACAAAACCAACTATTTCATTGCTCTATTTTGATTTTATTAATGATTAAATCTTTTCATCTTTTTATTTGGTGTGTTCCCACTAATTTTTTGCGAAACGACTAAAAGAAGTAATACATATAGTCACAATATGAATAATTGAATTCAGAAGCATAAAAAATTATATTTATTCAGTCAATTTTTTAAGGTTTAAACTTTTCAATTTATTTTCACAAAATAACTGACTGAATGCATAATTTTTTTAAAAAAATTTATATATTCAATTAGTTTTATTGCAATTATATATGTTGTTTCTTTAGTTATTTCACAAAAAAAAAATAATAGAAAAATGTAAAATAAAATGACAGATAAACTAAATTATTAAAAAAATTAAAATGTAAGAATTAAATTATTGATTTCGTCAAATATATATTGACTAAAATGTTAATTTAGACAAAATCCCGAGACTCTTAATTTTGTTATACTACTATCACTTTAAATAATCTTAAGATATAATCATAGTCTTATTAAAAATATTTAGGTTCAAAAATATTTTCAAGAATACATAAGCTATTTAAAATTCTTTAGTTAATATTGGAGTAAAAGATATAAGATGTTATTATATGTCAAATGTTTTATATATCTTGTAGTTGTGATATTACTATGGTTAATATGATATTTTTTTTCTTTTTCAAAAAGATAGAAGGGTAGATTAATAGCGGAATGGATTAAAGTCCAATCAATTTTGTAATATGAATTTGAATATAAGTAATTTTGTAGAAAGAAATTTATTTTTTATTCTACTTTGATAATCAAACATTTCTGATAATTGGTTCACGATCGCTCCGAGTGGAAAAAGTAAATCCATATAACCGACCCTAATTAATATGTGAAAATTTATAATAAAAAAACAAGGGAAATGGGGAAAAAAATATGAACACAAAAAAAAATCAATCTTTTAGGCAGAAATAAATTTATAATTTTCTTCTTCTTCAATCTCAAATGTTTCTCTTCTGCTGCTCTTTGCACCATTGTTGATAAAATCTGCAGATTGGCGAGAAGCAGAAACAGAAGAAGAAGATAATGTTTTTTCTCTCAAGTCCTTTCTTATTCTCCATAGAACCTCTGCACATTCCTTCATAGAAGGCCTTGATGGTCTTAAAGAAGAGAGACATCGGTTTGCTAATTCGAGGACTTTCTCCACTACCATGTTTGATGGTGGATTTCTCCTTAGCATTGGATCCATAACTAGTATTGTGTTCTTCTCTTTTAACTTCTGCATTGCCTGCACATGTATAATGGTAAGAATAATATGAGAAAACTGTCTCGTATTTAATTAAATACAAACATAAATGATTAATACAGAAAATAATTCTCTAGCCTTAATAGCTAGCTTTCAAGATTGAACTCAGAAATTTTATATGATTTGATGGTTCGATATCAGATAGGATCGTTTTTAACTAATAAGTCCAATTTTTGCTGGATTAATCTATGAACGAAGTGGATAGACTCGGTTTACATTAGAATTTCTCCTCTTTTAATCTATGAACGAAGTGGATAGACTCGGTTTTAACTATTTTGGACTAGATACCCAATACTGTCACTCCTGATTTTCACCTTTAATCTGCAACATTTTCATCGATGTGCCGATTACCTAAATCATCTCCAAACTTGTTCTATTTTTTTTAGTGATTCAGAATACTGCATGTTCTGATACCAAAACCTAGTCATTATACATTGAGACAGGCCATGTGAAGACATGACAAGTTCCTAAACATGTGATGGCTACATATTATCCTTAAAAAAGCTCAACAATGTTACTCAACTAAATTTATTAGTACCAAAATCTTTGCTCAAGAAGACTAACTACTATTGGCCTAAATCATACATTAAATTCAGATTTGGCTATGACTAGTATTCAAACTTATAATCTCATAATCTTGGTGACGACTCCAGTGTCACTGATCCAAAACATGAACAGAATCTAAAACATGAATTGAAACACTTACCCATCTTTTGGTTACTCTCTCTTTTATTGGTCTATCTTGTTCAATTGGGTATCTTCCAGTCATCAATTCAACAAGTAATACACCAAAAGAATAGACATCACTCTTCTCAGTCAGCTGATATGTCTTTAAGTACTCAGGATCTAAGTAACCTGTTGTTCCTTTAATTTGAGTTGAAATATGAGTCACATTTGGATCTTCTGCTGTTAATTTTGCAAACCCGAAATCTGCAACTTTGGCGTGTAGTTTCTCTGTTATCAGAATGTTTGATGATTTTATATCTCTGTGGATTATTGGAGGATCTGTCAAAGTTGAAAAGAGTAAAGTTATGGTCTCCAAAATATTCTATTTTCCAATTCTAAATTAGTATTATTTGATCTGAACCAGTACTAATATTGATTTGAAATCATGTTTGTACCTGTGTACATGTGAAGATAGGTAACTGCATGAGCTACATCAATTGCAATGTCTAGACGTTCGGCAATCTCTAGTCCATTTCCTCTTGTACCTGCACAATCGAATGATCACATTTCTTTTGATAATTACAGAAAAAATCAATCCTTGTAATGTATAAGACTAACATTCCATTCGGTTCATGGATTCTAATCCCCAGAATTAGTACTCATACTAGGCTAGGATGGCTAAATACACAAGGGACTAGATATTCAATAACACCCATCCCACGGGTTAACTTAACCTTTGGGGTTATTAGACCCAACACAAATCAATTGTACTAAATGAAGTGTAAACAATTTACTAACGCTACGGTTTAGATGATCTTATGTACCAAATGGGCTGTGAAAGCTCAAAACCTTGACAACATCTTAAAGCCATTAAACCTTTTATTAATTTGCAGGCAGAACATTAGCTTAGTGTCAAAATGACGCAAAAAATTCAGTCCTAAGTAAATGGTACTTCACTTACCATCAAGATGCTCTCTAAGATTGCCATTGCCAACATATTCAACCACGATGATCTTCTCATCCCGATGTTCAATATAACCATATAATCTCACCAAATTCAAGTGTTCAATTTTAGATAAAGTGAGTACTTCATTCTTGTATTCTGATGACAAATGCTTGTCATAATCATTCTGCCATGGAGTTTCAAGTCATTATCTCAATTATATAGTTTAAGGTTTGGGATTTAGGGTTATAAAGTTTTATACCTTTTTCGCACGCTTTAAAGCAACAAGAGTTCCATCATTGAGCTTGCCTTTGTATACAGTTCCAAACTCACCTTCTCCAATCTTGTTTGCTAAGGAGAAATTATCAGTTGCTTTATAAATTTCCTGAATGGAAAAACTAATTGTTCCGACTAGTCCACTTGAGTTGCTGGAAGAGCTATAAGAACTAGAATACTTAAATCTTGATGTTGATGTTGATACTGATAAACTCTTGCTATTATTGCTTCCTGTTGAAAGATCAGTTGAAACTGCAGGTTATAAGGAAAATTAGTTTCGAAAAGTATAAAAATATAAAGCACAAGCATTGAAGCTTCTTTAAAATTATAAAAACTTTACAAAAATTTCATGATCCAATAACTTAGTCTAGTGATCGAGTATTTGTCTCGTATTACAAGTTGATGTAAAAATTTCTTATGAAACAGTGAAATAAAGGCCAAGAACTCTGCAAGAAAAGTAACAATAACTTACAAGAAATTCCTTTAGTTTTACTGTCCTTTCTTTTGCTTGCACGAATGACAGCTCCGGCCGCCTCCCGTCGCCAGAAAAGCAAAAAGGTGAAAAATCCAGCTACCCTTTTGACATAATTGAAAACAGGACTAGTTTGAATCTTGCCATGAGAATTATTTTTGTTTTTTGTTGATTTTAGAGTATGACTTGAATTTCTCTTCATTTAGAGAGAAATGTCTTCTTGTGGTGGAGAATTAGCAAATGAAAGAGATAATCTAATTACATTGTTTCCACGTCTTTATCTTATATTTAATGTTTTAAAGACTAATTCAAGCAAAACATAATTTAATGTTTGGCTTTAAGAAAAGATAATCAAACAAACAGGAAGTTTTCTTTCTCTCTCTTTCTTTTTTTTTTTTTTACCATACGTTGAAAAAACCAAGTCAATAGTGCAGCTGTTAATCAATTTATTTATCTTATAATAGAATTGAACAATTCCAATCAATTTGGCTTTTCCAGACAACAATTTTCTAATAATTATTTTGGAATTTGGGTTCCTATTTGACGTAATCTGAGAGTAATTTGCTTATGTTATGGCAGCACAGTCTGTTTACCCTTGACTTCCAATATTTGTTTAATTATTCTTGGCATTTTCTGAGCAAGTGTTTTTTTATCACTTGTTTTTTAAGACTTTTTAAGGATGACACAGATTTGAAATTATAAATATAATTGCTAAATGAATCATAAATTTATACTACTAGAAGCTATCTTTTATACATCTTAATCAATCCCTTTTTGTATGAGTTTTCATGCCAACAATTTTTATATACCGGAACCCTTTTGATACCGCTCAGCCTTAGTCTGGTTCAGTCCCAACAACACACTTGAATCCTAACCGAATCCTATAGCATCTTGTCCAATCCGAACCCCAAGCTCACAACTAGCTTTATCTCTTATGGCTCGAGAGTCCGGATCCCACAGTAAACAAGTGTCACTGTCCATGGAAAGATACATTGCAAAGTACCCAAAACTGACACATGTCATCTTCAACAGGATGTTCACCCTATAAATACAGATCTCAACTACTCAAACGAGATAATGAATCCATGCATACTTTCCTCACAACCAAACATCGCACACATTGTTCCATTTGAGTTCAAATCTATTTCTGACTTGAGTGTCAGAGGATTATCGTCGGACACAACGTCCGGTCAATCCTGACCATTGTTTTATCTGTGCAGGCTAGTTCCAGCTCGACCAAAGCCATTCAAATCAAGCGTTGACAAAGACCCGTTCGTATCACCTTTAATATACAATTAACTAGTAACTTGCAAAAAAATAATTTTTAAAATTCTTAACTAATAACTAATTAATAGAAAATTAACAATCCTATTTAAAAGTACATTTTACTTAATGTAACACTACAATTCAATCAATAACACTATCCAAATATTTATAGTTTATTCTAATGATTTCCTTATGTAAATAATATTTAATGATAAGTTTCTGACTGAAGAAAACCCAAATTCAAATTGATCAATTAAATTTCAAATTCATGCCATGCCTCAGATAAATTTATAGCCAAACATTAATTGCAAATTGGAAAATGAAATGAGATGAAGTTGAGTACATTGAATACCTTACCCTACCCCAATCTTAAGTAAATGTAGAGCTTTGCAAAGCCATCAGATTGGAAGTCCATACTTGATGGAACCCAGCAGAGGTGCAAGTGTACACGTTCAGAGGGGCAGA
>CAOJBK013339867.1:0-10364 GCA_948294925.1 Codiaeum variegatum
TACTCAAAATGAAATGGGGGCATCCCAATCATCAGATGAGATGTCATAAAACCTAGATATGAAACATCCATAAGTAGGTAGTCCTCCTGAGCTCTCCTAACCTACCACTAGGCCTGAAAGATGCCAGACATCTTTTATCTCATCTACACAAGAGGGTCAGCAGACACAATCCTCTCCTCGGTCGACTGAGCCATCACACGCTCTCCAAGGAAAAACTCCATCAAGGAAGTTGAGCCAAGTAAAATCCACCTTGAGGTGGTGGTAACTCCAATAGCATCTAGATCCACACCCTCAAGCTGGATCATGTGGAAGGGTCTCTAGACGACCTAAGGGTGCCAAAGTAACAATGAGTCAGAAATCCATTATATGAAATGGGTAAAAGTTATCATAACATACCTGAGTCAAAGTCACCAAAATGCGTCGGTAGTTAGTAAAAGAGTGGCTATCCTAATCAGGCAGCTAAGACTCCTTGCACCGTATCATCCTTAACAGAAAGAGGAGCTCATTCTGCATCATGACATTTGGGGCAATAGCCCTAAAATGAGATACGACCCAAAGCTCCAACAAGAAAAATAGACAAAATCAGCAAATTTAGTAAGAACATCAGACAAAAAGGGTAATACTAACCTCCCACATGATGGCAGTCAATGGAATGGTGGCCCTGACAACATCAGACAAGATGCCCATCCCTCTGTATGCTACGGTTAGAGCGGGTCCAGCCCAGTCATGCTATCCTAGATCTCCTAAGTCCTCTAGAGAAGCTAGGATCTTTAAATCCACCTAGCTGGCCTCATTGTATAGAAATATGGTCGACATGATGATCAAAATACAAACCCTAGCACACTGGTCAATAGTATAGTGTACTAGGTTCATCTGAGCTAACAGGTCCAGCAAATTAGTCCTAGCAATCACACCCTAAGTGTTGCAATCTAATCACTCCCCTAACAAATTACCTAACTCCTGGAGCTATCGATGCTCCACATCGAAGGTAACTATCCTTTGTCCAAAGTGCATCCCTACCAGACATGCCCACTCAAAGAGGATCATCGTCATCTTCCCTCACTAGCATGTGAAAAGTATTAGTGGTTCGCCACCATCTCTCAGATAAAGCAAATATTAAGTTTCTATCTGGGGAACGATCCACATCTAGGCTCAGCTAGCCTCCCATGTGTACCAGAGCAACATGTTAGGCAACAACATCATAAGTAGTCAGAAAAGCAATCATGTGGCCCAAATGTGATTTGCCACCCCTCTGGCTAAAAGTGTCATCCTACAATTGCGTATTATAATCTCAATTTCAATTCCTATTTTACTACTAACTCTATTTTTGTTTTTAGCATAAAAATAAAATGAGTAAATAGCCACGCCATTAAAAAATCGATACAAAAAATGAATAGTATAGAAAAATGAGAGAGAGATAGAAAATACATACCATAGAGAATCTGAACCATCTCACATACATCGGGTGGTTCTCCGGCAAATTTGGATTTGTAGGAGTATGGGGTTGTGCTCTATCCATCTGTAAATGATATGTAGTGTCCTACTCTGGTAGTGGCACTGCAACGGATGGCTCGTTAGTCAAGTTGGGCACTCCGCTAAATAACTCCTCCTCGATAACATTGAACTAAGGATTATTGATAATATCGTCTAGCGGTGGAGCGATGAAAGTTGGAATCATCTCTCTCTCTAGTGACGTACTCAACTGTGTAGACAAGTCTTTCTCCTCTTCGATAATCTCAACCGGTATCATCCAAATATTTTTCGCAGGACCAGAAAGGTAGAAGAATAAAGTTTGGAAACCAAAAGTGAAGAAATAAGAAGTATGAAGCAAATGAAGGTTTTAAAGCCCTTTTATAAGCAAAATTTTCAACAACCACATTAAATGCGTTCACACTTAGTAGTCATGTTTCCACTAACATGATTGCTAAGAGGGGCAACTGTGAACCTTAGTTTTTACACCATTAAATTCAGCCCATTAATATGAGCCCAACGAATCTAACCGGGCTCAAATCAAACTTTAAATGGGCCTAAAAAATCAAAAAAATTGAATCGAATCTGACCAAACCGGGTCCAAAAAATTGGGCCTAGGACCAAGCCCAAAACGATGCACATGGTTAACCACAAATGCATGAGTTTGCGGTGAAACACATGCATTTGCGATAAAATTCATGCATTTTATCCTTTTAGGGTTTTGGCACAAATCCCTATAAATTTAACCCTTATAGAATAGTTTTAACTTGGGTTTTTTTCCACAATTTTTTGAATTCTAAAGCACTAAAAAATAATATTCTAAGCCTCTAAACACTTAAAAACACTGTCTAAACACCATAATTGTGATTCAGTCGATAAAAATTATGAGAGTTCCACATCCGAAACTATGGTACCTGTCAATCTAAATGTTTAATCCCTCTTGTTTCAGTTTAGATAGATGCACACCAGTGCTCTCCAAACACAATGGAGACTCGTTTCGATTTTGTTAAGCTTTCCAATCTGCCGATTCCAAAACCTCCTAAAGTAAAGGTAAAATTGGTACAATATTACTCTCTCCTCTCAATTTCAGATTGTTGTAAGCCCTTTAATACTAAATTGAGGCATGCTTATTAAAAATCAATTTTAAGCCCTTTTAATATGATTAAGGCATATTTATGGAAAATATGTTTTCATAAAATCAATCTAATTAAAGTCTAAATAAACTTAGGTATTCACATTCAAAAGCATTTTTATTAATCAAAATATGAATTGGTTAATGGCCTAAACAATTAATAATTTTATTAAACTAAAATTGGTTAGCAACTGAACATCAAACCTCCTTACTATTATTAGAACACCCCCAACCCTTTGTAAGAAAGGAGAATAGCGTGGGGTTTGATTCCCATTCAAAAGGGTACACTGGCAAGCCATTTCATGGCTTCAACTCCAAACTTGCCTTTTCATTTATTTGCTTGTTATTCATTTTACTATTTTTTTATTATTAATGTTTAATTTACATTGTTCATTATTGTAATTATTCAATTTTTATTATCCTTGCGTTGTTGTGTATGGATTTGTTTTGGGGAATATGTGCTCCTCTCAGATCATAAAACTGGAAAGGAGATCCCTTATTTTTATTATTGTTTTGGAATTGCAATTTAATTGCTTTATTTGGGGTGATGTGCCTTCCTTAGAACTTGAAGTGGGCTAGAGGAGGGACCCCTGGTTGAACTGTTGTTTTACTACTTTATGCGATTGTCACATGCATTCATAATTATTTGTATATCTGCTCATACATACACGGAAATCATATTTTGACCAAAATCACATAATTTTAAGTCAAAAGTTGTTATGTAAAATGGTAAAACACTACTTTTCATAAAATGTTTTATCAAATCATAATCCCTTAAACCCCCTTTCAGTAAAAAAAAAATAGCTTTTCCAAATGGATAAAAATCGATGATTTTTCAAAATGGAGTTAACTCAAAAGGTTTCTTAATCACTTTAGAAAAATTGTCTTCTTAAAGTATTAGGTGGCAAATTTGTACACTTTACACACCACTTGCATGCCAATGAACACATATGGAGCGCAAATGTGGGACCCGACCACAATCCACAATAACATATGTAATATGACCCCTCATGGTTGGTTTCCTCGAGCCACAAGCTCGCAGGCGCACTGGGGAAATCTCGTGGGCCGATCGGGCAAGGCCTCATAGTAGTATGGCCCTTAAAATTAATATAACTAAAGCCTTTGATACTATGGATGGAGTTTTATCTTATCAGTTCATAAGGTTTTTGGTTTTGCTAAATTTTTTTTGCAATTGAATTTATACTATTTTTAATTCTTCAAGACTATATATTTTGATTAATAGGGTTGGTCAAGGTTATTTTTCTTGCAGCCATGGAGTGTGCTAGGGGGATCCTTTCACTTCATTGCTCTAATGTATTGCTTATGATTTACTTAGTCAAAAGCTTATTTTCTCTTATAATTAGGGAAAATTGATTCTATTGGCATGGACTTTCTTAGTCATCTAATTTATACAGTGATAGTGGCCAATCATACCTAGTTTTTACTCAATTTCTTGGCCATTATTCGAGTTTAATCGCATTTTATTTGCTTGTTTTAGTGTGGTTTTAGCTATTCTAGGTTTAAATGTTAATCCGGAGCTAAAAATGCAAAACATTGGATTTAAAATGCAACTAGGGAAAAAAGGAGTAAGAAAACTCAAAAGTATCAATCACTTACTATGCTTAAGGGCGTGACCAATGCCCGTGAGAGAAATGGAAGCTACTAGATCAAGTGGGTAAAGGCAAAAATCAAAACAGCAAGAAACAGGCAGCTCACGGGTCCTAGTCACTGCTGTGACCACCAATGAGCTTGCTATTTATAAGGGCTTTTTTAAGGCATTTCTCATGGGTCATGGTCATGGTCATGAGAAGGAACCGTGACCATGCAATTTCTAGCAATATAAAAGCTTGAATGCTGCAGAAAAAAGGGGACTTTTGACAAATTTTCAAGTTCTTTGTTCCTAAACCTAGCAGAGCTAAGTTCTTGAGAAAAACACATCAAGGAGCAAGATTTAAGAGAGATTTACTATTCAAGATCAAGATCAAGTTCAAATCAATATTCGACAAAGGGTATTTATGGTTTGGGTATAGATGCTAAGAATCCATATAGGTTTCTTTGTTCTCTTCTCTTTCTATTTTATTTTCTATTGTAATCTTGTTATTATGAACTAAATACATCTTGTCTACATAGATTAGATAATTATTTGAAATTTGTATAGATTAATCAACTTTTATACTCAATGAATGTTTAGGGTTTTCTTCAAGTATTGATTTTGATTTATAATTTATGCACTTTTCATCTTTAATGCATGCTTGTTGATGATTATTATTGCCTAATATTTGCTAGAGATAGAAAGTTTAGGTTTTGAATGCTCAAAATCATTTAGGTTTGCTATGCTTGCTAGAGATAGAGGTATAGATTCCTAGGGTGTATGTTTATCTCACATGATTCTTAATGCTTTTCCTATTTGATTGGCCGTAAGAAGAGATTCCCTTCCTTTACTTAGGAAATAGAGGTTTAATTACTTAATAAAGGATTAAACTTAGTTTGTTTGTTAAAACTTACTTGATGTATTCCTTGAATTCTCTTTGAGTTATTGATTGTCTATACAATTTAGTCAAACATGAGTCGAAGTCTAGGTAGATGCTTCTCTTCTTGAATTTTATCCTAGTGTTTGTTTTTCATATTAAATTGCCAATTAGTTAGTTTAAGTTTAAACTTGAAGTTTTTAGCTATTCATCAAAACAATTTATTATGAGTTAGACAATAGCATAAGATATTAAGCTAGTGCTTGAGTGATTGAACCCATGCAATCATTTAGGAGAATGATACTGGGATTCACCGTTATATTACTTGGTACGACCCCATGCACTTGAGGGTGTTGCAGTCGGCACGCATCAAGTTTTTAGCACTTTTACTGGGGATTGTGTTTATGGTTTAATATAATCAACATTAGCAACAAGTCCAAAATTATTGATTTTGCTTTTATTTTCTTGTTTGTTTAATTTTTGGTTGCCCTTTCTATTATATTTTAGGTGCTTTATATAACCAGATTTAACTCCTCTGGTATACTTCCCTACAATCTAGAATTAGAAAGAACCTTGAGGAGGGAATCAAAACAACGGGAGTTAGCTTTGGCTAGCGACGATCCGTCTTCGATCGATCCTGAAGACACTTTTGAGGAAGAGCGGGTTGAGGTTGAAGATATTGAGGTACACAAAGTTGATATGGAAGGAAAAAAAAGTAAATAATAATGGAAACAATGGCCTCAATGACAATAGAAATGAAATCAGAGAGAGAGTTGGTAATGGTAATGGTAATGGACAAAGGGTTGGCAATGGAGTAGGCCAAGGAAATGGCCAAGGCATTCGAGCTCTAATTCGGAGAATGATGTAAGATTTTGAAAGAGTAGGTCTCAATGATATGGGGGTCTGATTAGAAGGCTGGATATATATGCCAACAATTTCGGGATCAAGCTGGCCATAATTCAGATGATCCAGAATTCTTATCAATATGGTGGTTTAGCCTATGAGAATCCTCATACCTACCTTGATGAATTCGTAGAGATATGTGACACATTCAAGATGAATGGTGTAATTGAGGACACTATTAAGTTAAGGTTATTCATATTCTCACTTAGGGATAACCCAAAGAAATGGCTCAAGTCCTTTCATACAGGCCACTTCACCATATGGGGACAACTAATGGAGGCATTCATGGAGAAATATTTTCCTCCCACTAAGACAGCCAAGTTAAGAAATGAGATCTATTCCTTCACTCAACCAGAAGGAGACTCCCTATATGAGGGATGGGAGGGATTCAAAGACTCACTTCTCAAGTGCCCTCATCATGGTTTCTCTCTATGGCAACAAATGGAAAGCTTCATTAACGGTTTGACATATCACAATAGATAAAACTTAATTTCAGCCGGGAGTGGATCTTTAATGCACAAGACACCAGAAGAGTTAAGGGATTTAGTTGAAGAGATGTCATTATCTTACTACCAAGGGATTCCCTTTCAAAGAGATCTTCCTAGACTAAGGGCACAAGATGTTCATCACGTCGATAATATGACATCTCTATCGGCACAAGTGGAAGCCTGGACAAGGAGATTCGATGCATTCACTTCGAGTACCTCTAGGGCTCAAGCTTCATTTTGTGAGAGTTGTGGTAGTGGCCACCACATTCAATAATGCAACATGTTGAGTTCTATTGGTTCAAGTGGGTCTCATGAGCAAGCCAATTACATGGGAGGCATGCAAAGGGGTGGAAACACTCCTTACTTAAATAGTTTCAACTAAGGATGGAGAGATAACCCAAAATTTTCATGGAGGAATAACAATGAACCGAGGGCTCCTCTACCAGTTTTCCAACCAAGAACTCCCATGCAACAACAAGCCTATCCACCTAAGAAAAGTAACTTAAAAGAGATGATGAAAAAATTTGTTCAATCAATGGACACTCGATTTTAAAATCAAGAGGCAATTAATAGAAATAATCAAGCTTCTTTACAAAACCTTGAAAAGCAAGTGGGCCAAATAGCAAAGCTTCCAAGTGAAAGGACCCTTGGTGATTTGCCTAGCAACACCGAGGCAAACCTAAGGGGTGAGCTAAAGGCTATCACTTTGAGGAGTGGTAGAATGATGGAGGGTGGAGTTAATAAGGAAGAGGTGAATAAGGGAAGCAATGATGAAGAGCCCCACCATGTTGAGGTGGAGGTAGAAGTTGAGAAGGAAAATGTGGAAAGCAAGTAAGAGGAGCTACCAAAAGCACTAACACCGATCAAGGAGTACAAACTGAGGGCCCTATATCCGTCACGTCTACAAAACGACTACTTGGACGCCCAATTTGGTAAGTTTCTTAAACTTTTAAAGCAAATTCATATTAATATCCCCTTTGTTGAGGCACTCACACAAATGCCAAATATGCTAAATTTCTAAAAGAGATCATCTCTAACAAAAGGAAGCTCGAAGAAGTGTCCATGGCACATTTGTCCAAGAATTCATCAGCTATTGATCGAAAAAGATTTCCTTAAAAATTGCAAGACCCTAGTAGCTTCAATATCCCTTGTTTAATTAGCAATCTTGAAATAAAAAAGGCATTAGCAGATCTAAGAGCTAGTATTATTGTAATGCCTTATCATGTGTTTAAAAAGCTTGTTATTGGGGAACCAAAGCTAACACAAATTACAATTCAACTAGCGGACAAGTCTGTAATCTCCCTTAAGAGAATAGTTGAGGATGTGTTAGTGAAGGTAGGGGAATTCATATTCCCGATTGACTTTATTGTCTTGGAAATGGATGATGACATGGATGCGTCCTTAATTCTAGGAGGAACATTCCTAAACACCACCTGTGCTAACATCGATGTCTATGAGGGTACCCTCACCTTAAGTGTGAGTTAGGAGAAAGTGATTTTTAATGTGACCCAATCCATGAAGCACCCTTCGATTTTTTATAATAAGGGCTCATGCAAGGATCTTTGTGTGTGTGAGACCCTTAATTTTGTTACTAACTTTACTTTTAAGTACCCCCTTGAAAGGTGTTTCTTGCAGGAAAAGATAGAGGAAGAGGATATGGAAATAAAAGAAGAGCTAATGCATTTAGAGGGTAGAGGGTACATGGGGGAAAAAAGGGGCATATGAGCCAATTGAAATGCCTGATGTGAACAAGGAAAAGCCCTTCATAGAACACCCCCTAGAATTAGATCCTAAGGCATTCCTTGAACACTTAGAGTATGCCTTTTGGGGGGAAGGAAAAAGGCTTCCGATTATCCTAAGTGCTCAGTTATCTCAAGAGCAAAAAGAAAGGATGGTGGATCTTTTGAAAAGTTACAAGTGGGTTATTGCATGGAAGATCATCGACATCAAAGGGATTAGCCCATCCTATTGCACCCACAAGATTCTTATGGAAATTGATTACAAATCAGTGGTGCAACCTCAAAGAAGGCTAAATCCCAAAATGAAAGAGGTGGTCAAGGTGGAGGTGATCAAACTCCTTAATGTCGTAATCATCTATTCCATTTCCAATAGCTCATGTGTATATTCGGTACAAGTGGCACTTAAGAAAGGAGGAATGACGGTGGTTGAAAATGAGAAAAATGAGTTGATTCCTCAAAGGATGGTAACCGGGTGGAGGGTTTGCATAGATTATAGAAGGTTGAATGATGCCACGAGCAAGGAGCATTTCTCATTGCCTTTTTTTGACCGAATGTTAGAGCGGTTGGTTGGGAACTCATTCTATTATTTCCTAGATGGCTTATCGGGGTACTTTTAAATCCTTATTGCACTGGAGGACTAGGAGAAAACTACTTTCACTTGCCCCTATGGCAATTTTGCTTATAGGAGAATGCCCTTCAGTTTTTATAATGCACCAGCTATATTTCAAAGGTGCATGATAACCATTTTTGATGATTTGATTGAGGACATCATGGATGACTTATCCATCCATAGGGATAGCTTTGAAAGTTGTCTTGCTAATTTGGAGCAGGTGTTGAAGAGGTGCAAAGAAAAAAATCTTATACTCAATTGGGGAAAATACCACTTCATGGTGGAAGAGGGAATAGTTCTAGGGCATAAGATTTTGAAAGATGGTATTAAGGTGGATAGGGCCAAGGTTGCCACTATTGAGAAGCTCCCTCCACCTTCAAATGTTAAGGGAATTAGGAGTTTTCTTAGGCATACAGGTTTTTATAGAAGGTTTATCAAGGACTTTTCCAAGAATGCTCGTCCTCTCACTAGGCTTTTGGAAAAATATGTGGAATTCAACTTTGATGAAGAATGCCTAGTTGCCTTTAATTTTTTGAAGGAAAAACTTATCCATGGTCCCATCATGGTGGCCTGGGATTGGGGGGCTTCCATTTGAGTTGATGTGCGATGAGAGTGACTATACAGTGGGAGCAGTTTTAGGGCAAAGGAGGGATAAGTACTTTTAACCCATCCATTATGCTAGCAAGATTCTCAATAATGCTCAAACCAATTATACCGCCATCGAAAAAGAGCTTTTAGCCGTCGTGTTCACCTTTGAAAAATTCTGTTCTTACCTCATTTTGTCAAAGGTAGTGGTTTACACAGACCATTTGGCATTAAGGTATCTCTTTGCTAAAAATGATGCAAGGTTTAGGCTTATTTGGTGGGTGTTGTTGCTTCAAGAGTTTGATTTAGAGATTTAAGATAAGAAAGGAGTTGAGAATTTGAAGATGGATCATTTGTCAAGGTTGGAGAACCCAGATCTTGAAAAGTTAGAGGAAAAGGAGATTCAAGATACCTTCCCGGAGGAGCAACTCCTTGCAATAGTAAGTATGGTATGTGACTCGACTCCTTTTTCTACTATTCCTTAGTTTGCCAATTTAGAAATTTATCTTACTACAAGGGAACTCCTAAAAGGTCTAGCCTTTCAACAAAAGAAAAAATTCTTTTTAGATTTAAAATATTTCTTTTGGGAGGACCTTTTTCCTATTTAAACTATGCAGTGATAAAGTGATCCGGAGATACATGGCTTGGCCGGAACCTTGCAAAATTTAGACCAATGTCATGGAGGGAAAACTAAAGGACACTTTGATCCTAATTGAATAGCTTTAAAAGTGTTAGAGGCTGATTTCTATTGGCTAACACTTTTCAAAGACAACCACGAATGGGTAAGGAAGTGTGATCCTTGCCAAAGGTTAGGTAATACTTCGACCTATGATGAAATTCCCCAAAATGGTATTTTAGAGTGTGAAGTCTTTGATGTGTAGGGTATTGACTTCATAGGCCCTTTCCCTAACTCTTTTGGCAATAAATATATTTTAGTGGTTGTATATTATGTGTCTAAGTGCGTAGAGG
>CAOJBK013340996.1:0-14181 GCA_948294925.1 Codiaeum variegatum
TCTTGGGTCCATTCTTATTAGTTCCATTAGGAACCCATTTACCCTTAGAAATGTAGTTGGAATTCTTAGGGATTTCCTTGACATCCTTAGGGAATCCATGGAACCTTTAGGAATCCATACCTATCTAATTATATAGGTCTCCTAAACCTAATAGGGCATATTCTTGTTATATAACCATGAAATTTGCAATAATTGCACTTGAGATGTACCTTATCAAAAACATTATTTTTGGTAAAAAACGAGTTGCAAATTTTCTCATTTTTCTCAACATTATAACCAAGGCCAGCTTTGTCATACACACTTCTTTGAGACATCAAGATTTCATCTAGAATCTTGCTCCCATTAGAGAACTTCTTTAGAAGTCCCTTAGAGTCTTCTAGTTCTATTTTGATTTTCTCTTCATTGAGTTTATCAAATGCATTTTTCAAATCATTTAGGTGAGTTATGAGTTTTTGTTTTTCAATTTCAAAGGAATTAGAGCTATTGCACTTCTCATGCTCATTTTTCAAAGAATACAAACTCTTTTTCAAAACCTTGTTTTCTTTTAAAATTGCAATACAATCAATCATGAGTTCATCAAATGTATTTTGTAACGCATCCAAAGAATAAGTTTGGGGAGTTACCTCATCATCCTCCTTAATGCTATCCTCTTTTGCCATTAAACATAAGTTGGCTTCCTTATCATCATCGGATTGCTCATCTCCACTTGAGTCATCACTTCCACTCCAAGTTGCATATGCTTTGTCTTTGCACTTGTAGTGACTCTTCATTTCTTTTCTCTTCTTAGCCTTGTAGATGTAGAAATCTTGCTTAATATGACCGGGCTTCTTGCATTCATAGCCCAACATATCATTGCCTTTGTCTTTATCATTCTTTGACTCTTTCTTCTTAAACTTACCTTTTGATAAGTATTTCTTGAATTTCTTGGCAAGCAATGCAATCTCATCATCATCTTCACTCTCATCACTAATGGCTTCCTTCTTGGAACGCTTCTCCTTATATGAGACTTTGAGTGCGATTGGCTTCTCCTTTTTGGTGGAAGCACTTGGGGTGCCTTTAAGCTCCATTCTTTACTTGAGATTCATTTCATATGTAAGAAGAGTGTCAATGAGATTCTCCAAAGTGAAGTCAACAAAATTCAATGATATCTCAACAGCATATAATTTGGAGTTAAATTCAGCTGAAATACATTGGATGATTTTGACCACCATATCTTTATTATTGAAGGTTCTTCCAAGACCCTTGAGTTCATTCACTATAGAAGTGAATCTTGTGTACATGCTTACAATGCACTCATTTTCCACAAACTTGAGGTTTTCATAATTAGTGGAAAGCATTATGAGTTTAGAAGATTTCACCTTACTTGTGCCCTCATGTGTATCTCTAAGAATATCCCATTTCCAATCCAATCCTTAGGGTCAATTACATTTCCATCATCTCCCTTAGGAACATAGGGACCCTTCTCTATGATTTCCCATAAATCATATCCTTGAGGCCGAACATGGAATCGCATGCGCACTTTCCATTGATTATAGTTAATCCCGGTGAACAAAGGAGGCCTTGTGAAACAATGCCCCTCTAGGAAAGGTGTCTTTGTAGAGTCAATTATACCTACCATATTCAATCATTAGCTTTTTAAATGGTTTGATTTAACAAAAATGAAAGCAATGCTCCGATACCAATTATTGTCCCAAGTATGGACACCAAGGGGGGGAGGGGGGGGGGGGGTGGTGGGAATTGGTGTCTTGAAAAACTTTATCACTTTAAAAATAATTTTAATCAAGTTTAAACTTTTGAAAACCTTTTTCAATTAAATAAAGAGTTTGAGCAAATAAACAAACTTCAATCACCAATTCACAAATTAAAAGATAGAGCAATAATCAAACAAATAAAACAAGAGATAGGGAAAGAGATGCTCAATCAATTTTATAGTGGTTCGGAGTCACATCCTCCTATGTCCACTCTCTCAATCAATCTGATTGAGGTTCCACTAGTTCAACCAAAGATTCACTGCTTCTAGTTCTTCGAGATTTCCCCTTCTTTTGTAATCTGAAGTAAACAACTCTAAGTTTGACTGATTACAAGAGAAATTTCAAGTCACAAGACTTGATTACAATTTGCTAGGTTGAAAGATATACAATAGAAGCCTAGCACAAAGGTTTCTTAAACCAAAGAAATACAATAAAGAATAAGGTTTAAGAAACTAAGAAAGATTAAGCTTTACATCTCAAGAAAAACTAAGAACTAATGAGTACAAATTGAATGGAATATTTCTTCTTAGTTGCTTGAAGTGTTTTTGATGTCTCTTATATAGGTTAGACTTTAAAGATCCAAAAAATAACCTCCCAATGCTCCAATAATATGAATGATGTCATCTTTAATGTCTTTGTCAGAGGTGGATACAGGCGTATGGGCCTTCTGGATACTCGCGTATCCAGTTGGTGGGTTTGAATTAAAGTAGCAGTTGGAATGGCTATAGATGTATCCTACCTTGTGCATACAGCCATATCCAAAACCCTAGATTTCCTAATCCTCTCTCAATTGGCATACGGTGTTAGCAGTTTATGCCTTAGAGCTTACACTCGGCATGGACGTATCCAGAAACTGGATACGGTCTTATCCATAAGAGGATATAGGCGTATCCAGGATTGGATATGGTCCTATCCAACCTGTTTTGCACTATAAGAACCAACTTTATTTTTCAATGCTAGTTTAAGCATAAACAAAGTATAAGGCATATATTTAATTATTAGAACTCTATTTCAGCTTATACAAACATGCAAAGCTCAATCAAATCGTATTTCGACAAATACATATCTAAAAATCAAAAACTATACTAACAGTTTTGGAATCATGACAACAAACCACTCCTCCCCTTGAGAGTTTGATAGTTCCCAAGTCTTGGCTGATCACTTTGCTGAAGCACATGAATTTACACAACTTTAATGTTGACTAGTGTTCCAAAGTATGTCTATTAGTCATGTTGTCTTGTATTTTCTTATTCAATGAGCAGAGCTGCGTTGACCTGAAGATCATGTGTTCACTGGCGAATCTAGACCTGCTAGCTGAGTTTGACTTGTACGCGGACACATTAGTTACTGCATATCAAGCTATGGGCCTGATGTCCAAGTCACGAGGGATTAGGATCCATATGACCATGATTGCATGAGAGGTCAATATTACCTTTTATTATTATTTTTATTTGTTTATTATCAGGATGTTGATTTTCTGCCTTTTTTTACAGCTCTAGGATTTTTCACATTTTCCTTCCATTGCCCCTAATGTCACTACCAGGGATGTTACCACACTTCCTATAGGGCAGATGTGGTGTCCGTCTACATGGAAAGAGTCACTTGTCTATTTTACCTTCACTCAGTTCAGAGGAGTTTTTGCTACCATCACTAAGGTATGTCCTGAATGACTTTACTCCCTTTTGATTTTCATTGATTTTTTTTTATGGCTAATGGTCTGTTTCAAATGGTATAAGCTTCTCTTTAGTATGATGGCCTGATTGGTGATATTTTGTTTGATGCTTTAGGCATTTTAGCTATTGAGAGGCGATCCTTTTTAGGTCCAGTGAGACTCGTGAGTTCTTTTTGGGAGAGTGAGTCTTAGCTTGAATGACACTTGTACCAGTTCTGCCAGCTGATCCTCCTTCTATCATGAGAGAGCTGATGGATATTATTTATAAGATTCATTGGAGGTTTGGAAAGCCCAGATAAGTTTTGAACATTATAGAGGCCTCTTATGCAAATTTCATTGCCTCTCATCTGACGAGGGGTAAGCTCATGCTATCCTCATCCCAAGGTCGTATTCCTATGATATCGATAGTCAATGCCCTGAGATGTCGATCTCATGGCTAGACATCTTATGCCCCTGTTCGCGGTATTCCTGCCCCTAGTTCTGGTTCATTAGTGGGAAGTACTTTAATGCCAGCGAGTTCAAGCTTTCCTTATAGCGATGTTCCACATATGGAAGAGTATGTTCCTTTTGTCAATGCGGATGGTGAGATGTCATACCATTATATTAATGATCGATTTCCAAATGGCTTCAGACCACTTGGCCCCGAGTTTTAGCAGATGGTAGGTACCAGACTTTCTTTTCCATGACTCTATTTTTTATAGTATTCTGACATCTATTTTGTCAATCCAGTTTGATCCATAGGCTTATGCTAATCAGTATAACCCCCTGGGTTAGACTCATTATAGCTTGACCACCACTTTGTGGGCTTTAGAATCACATATGGTCAGGAGGCGCACATGCATTAATGGAGTAGAGCCCCTGCCGATGATGATGATGATAAGGAGGAGGATGTTTAGTCTGTTATGCTTATGTATTTGACTTAAATATGGCCCCATCATAGGTCTTTTATTTGTTTTTAAAAAACTTATTTAGTTTTGAATGTGATTTTCTTTATGAAAATATTAAAATAATTTCAAGAAGAGGACTCAAAAAAATTTGTTTTGAATGAAATTTGCAGAAATAAAAATCAGATCGAATAGGATTGAGCGTCACAAAGGATACAAGCGGCAAGAGGACCAAAGCACTTGTTAGGAGCCATGCGCGTATGCTAGAGGCTATGTGTATGCACGAGAGGCTCTAAGTGTGTGCAGGCCACCGTTCATGCACGTGAGATCTTACGTGTGTGCTAGCTCCCCTGCATGTACATAGGTCCTCTCACGTGTGATGGGGTGCTTTTGAATACGCTCAGCCTTCTGAATCCCATTTTGCGTCAAATTTCATGAAATGATATATACTTGGTCGTTTGAAAATCTCTTTTATTCAGAAAATTTTGTCCTTTCTTTAAAGAAAATATTGTTTCTTCCTGTTAGCTTCCCCACAGATGGAGCCATATTTGATTCATATGATGCATGGTTAGTGCAGAAACCTAAGTAAAGTGGAGCAAATCAATCTTGAGAAGTACGATATGAGTGCTTTACAGACACTTAGGGGTGTTAAAATTGATTGGAAATTTTTGAATACTTGTGCTAGGTTTTAGGATCTTGTAGATCATGTTTTTAGGTCTGGTGCTGGTATGAATGAAACATATCTGACTTTTGAGGAATTTTCTATTTTTTTTATCCTAACCCTGAGGCTAACCTAAATATTCCAATTGAAAAAGGTTGGGTATTTTAGCTCTTTCAAAAACCTTTTGGATTTTGAGTATAGAGGATGCTTTTGGTATGATGATGGATGATTTAATGGACCTGTCTAATGTGGTCACAATGTTTAGCAAGGACAAAGATCCAGATGACCTGCTTTGGATGGCTATGAGGCTGAAAGCATATGCGTTCTATTTAACAGATATGTTTGTTTTTATAGGCCCAATTGGATAGGGGTGATGTAAGAGTGGTTGAGTTGATACCCGGAATGGGTGAGGGAAAATCAATTCCGTGTATGATTTTAGCTAAGACATTATTGAGCCTTGATCGATATTCCAGCTCGAAAGAGTCTTAGACTATTAGTCCTACTCTATTCCATGTACTTAGATTTTTTACTACTGTTTCCATTTTAATACTTATGAGACCATTTTAAGCTTTATACTTCCTTTCAAATTTGACTGAGAGACCATCTCAAGATCATTATTGGTCCTAAGATAAGGGATTATTATGCATCTTGGTATCGTAGTAGGAAGATTTCCATCCATTTTAACATTGAGAAGGATTGGATTAGCTGGATGATGGAGTTGAATTCTTCAGATTTACTTTGGAGACCTGAGTGGTATAAGATCAAACACTTTATGACAAAGATTTGGGGATTTAGGTATCTGTATTTGTTTGGTTTGAAGATGGTGACATGGTATTAGGGTCATAGAGTCCTTCATCAGATGGGACATGATCAGAATGTGCCCCCAGATGGTGCTCTATTTGAGGGTTTTATACTAAATGCTAAAGTGGCTAATGCAGTCACTAAAGGCTAGGTCCGAGTTCAGAGGATGTTGGTTCCATATGATGATTATGGTAAGCTTCTAGAGTACTTAGACTAGTGGATTGAGACATGCTGGCAAAGAAAGAAGGCAAAGTAGTATGACCTTCTAGTTGAGACTGAGAAGTGAGGCTATGCTAGGCTAGGCTTTTTGGGAAATATGGCTAGGTTAGACTAGGCCTTTTTATTGTTTTTATTTCTTTCAATTTTTTTCTTGAATGCTTTCTTTTAAGATTTGTTTGAATATTCCAAAAGATGAATAAAACCTTAATAAAATATATTTTATTTTTATTAAGCTCTTATTTTTTCCTAGGCCGCCCTTTCGGGTTTTCAGCCTAGCGAGCTACCTTAAATGTTGTCAGACTGCCTTTCGATTTTCAATCTAGCAGGCTTTACCCTAAATTTTGCCTCTATCGCCCTTTTGGTTTCAACTTAGAGGGTTTAATTATTTTTTTTTTATTTTTACTTTCTTTTGCTTTTGCATGTATGTTAAAGAGCCCAAAATGATAAATGATGATAAAAAATGTTAAAACATATAAAATTTATTAGATAATTTGGACCAAACCCATAAGGGCTGCCTATGTATCTTCTTACAATAGATTTTGACAATTAAGAATGTGATGAATTTGGAGAATTAGGTCCATATAGTTCTTGTTACAGTAATGTGATGCCAGATGCATTCGCATGCAACAAGAACACTAAAAGCAATACTTATTAAGCTAGTCAAAGTTGCTAGGATGACTGAATTCATTCCCATCAATGTTCATCAGGATGACACCTCCGTCTGACATGATCTTCTTGATGATGGAGGACCCATTCCAAGGAGGTTTGAATTTTCCTCTAGGATCTTATGTGGGCTGTCTGATTTCCTTTAAGACAAAGTCACCTTCTTGGAGCTTGTGATCCCTGAATTTCTTATTAAAATGCCTCACTGGTCTCAACTGATAATTCCAAGTCTTATGAAGGGCTTCTAACCTTTTCTCATTGATCAGGTTGATTTGGTTGTAATAGGCTTGTTGCTAGTCAAGTTCAGTGATCTAAGATTATTAAAGAACCCTTGCTGATTGGATTTCTAATTCTATGGGTAGGACTGCTTCCATTCTATATATCAATGATTAGGGTATGGCTTTATTAGCTACTTCAATAGCCCCGTTGGTTTGAGGTCTGTAAGGAGAAAACTTGTGGTGTTATATCTTTTCCTTTTATAAAAGAGCAGTTATCTCTTTCTGAGAGTGAGAGCCATTGTCTGATATGATTTCAAATGGAACACCATACCTCACGATGATGTTTGTTTAAATGAACTATACAACCATATTCGAGACAAGAACTTGGTAAGGTGCAACTTCTACCCATTTGGTCAAATAGTCAATAGCCACCAAAATGTACTCATGGCCAGCATAGGATTTCAATGTGATCTTTCTAATGATGTCAATACCATATAAGGTGAAGGACTAAAAAGTTGTGATTGGATTGAGTGGTGAGGGAGGGAGCTTCTGAAGCTTGGCATAGATCTGACATTTGTGATATTTCAGAATGAATTGTACATAATCTTTGTTTATTGTGAGCCAATAGTATCTTTGGTTCATGATTTTATGTGATAATGCCCATCCATTCATGCGGGTGCCATCTTCTCCCCCATGGATATACTCTATGATTCCATAAGCCTACTCTTCGAAACACACCTCAAATGGATGCAATTCTAGGTTTTCTTACATAGGATGTCTCCTCTTAGGATGTAACGACTGGCCAGTTGACTCAAGGTTCTCCTTTATGATTTGGATGCTTCTTTAAGGTAGAGACCCTTTGTGGGATAGTTGTAAATATCTTAGTACCAAGGCTTTTATTCAACTTCTTAGATGTTCATGCAATAGGATTGGCAGTTGTTCATGTTTGCTACTTACATAAATAGGACAGGTGAGGAATCCATCATGTATTTCTATCATTAATGCAATGGTTGCTAGTGCATCAGTGAATCTACTTGTGTTTATAGCAATTAATGAAAAGATAGGGTATCAAAGTGGGCTGCCAACTCTTTAAGCCACTTATGGTAAGGAACCAAATGTTCTTATTTTATTTTTCATCTTATTAGTGCTTTGGAGACTATTAGGTTGGAATCCCCATATACTTCCAAGTTCTAGATACCAATTTGGATAGCTGCTTCTAACCTAGAGATGTAGGCTTCACACTCTGCTTCGTTATTTGTTACCACAAAGTTCAATTTGATTACTAGAGGTAGACTTTCACTGGTAGGTGTAAGGAACACCATTCCAATGCCATATTCTTTGTTATTAGATGCACCATAAAAAAAGCTTCCAAGTTTCATCATGAATGAATAGGATATCTTCATCAGAGAATTCAGGCTCTAACCAGTGATCATTTATAGGGGCTACGACCAATTGATCAACAATAACACTGTCTTTAATGATTTTTATTTGTACATATTTGAGATTATATGCTGAAAGGATTGCCATCCGTCTAGCCATTTTATTATCGAGGACTGGTCTTTCTATGAGGAACTTGAGAGGACTTCTATCAGTAAGGATAAGGGTTATGTATGGCCCCAGGTAATCTCTCAGCTTATGACATACCCATTCCAGAGCCAAGCAAAGCTTCTCAATGTAAATGTACTTGAGCTCATATTCCAACATTCTCTTGCTTGTATAATAAATGGCGTGTTTTTTGTGGGAATTTAGGGCAAGTTTTGCTAGCATAGCTCTCATTGCTTCATTAGTGACTGTGAGGTGAAGCAATAATGGTTTGCCTAGTCTAGGAGGTTGTAGGATTAGCGAATTCAGAAGATACTGCTTGATCATTGTAAAAGTTTCTTGGCATTCTCCATTCCACTTCTTGGAGGGATTGTTCTTTAATAAGTTGAATATGGGACCACAGGTATAGGCCAGTTGATGAATGAAGCGACTGATGTATTAGAGGCAACCTAAGAACCCCTTTATCTCTTTTTCCATCTTAGGAGCTACCATTTCAAGGATGGCTTTGGATTTTGTTGTGTCAATCATGATCCCTTTTCTTACTAACCATATGGCCAATGAACACTCTAAATGAGGCTCTAAATATGCACTTGGTAGGATTGAGCTTGAGGTTGTGCTGGAAAAGTCTAAGAAAGAACTTTTCCAGTGCCTGGAGGTGTTGTTCAATGGTGGTGCCTTTAATGACCATATCATCGACATATACTTCCACATATCAATGCATCATGTCATGGAAGATAGTGGTTGCCATCCTCTGATAGGTGGCTCTGGCATTTTTTAACCCAAACAACATTACTCTATAACAGTAAGTACCCTATGATGTGATGAATGTAGTTTTCTCTTTGTCAAGAGGATGTACCAAGATTTGGTTATATCCAACGACCAGATCAGTTAAGGAAACCATTTCTAACTCCGATACTGCATCTATTAACATATCAATATGAAGTAGAGGGAAATCATCTTTAGGATAGGCCTTTCTATCCTTCTTCGATACTGGGACAATGCTGGCTAACCACGATGGATAACTAATTGACTCTATGAATTGAAGAGATAGCTACTTTGCCACTTCTTCCTTGATCGGGATGGACCATGCCACTTTAATGTGCCTTAACTTCTATTTGATAGGCTTACAGTCTGGGTAAGCAAGAATTTTGTGGACGACGATGCTCGGATCAAGACTGGTTATGTCACTGGGCTTCTAGGCAAAGTAATCTTTAAATTTTCTAACGATCCCTTTTATATCATTCTTGTTTGAAAATGCAAATGCAACGAATGTACTTTTTATAATGTCATGTGTTCCAACATTAATGGGCTCTTTAACTACATCTTTTATTTCATTTATTTTATTATTCTCTTTTTCTATTTTATTAAGTTCATATTCATCTATTGAAACATCAAAAGAAAATAAAGAGACGGGATCATACGAAGAAAATTTGCTCATCCTATTGATTTTAATTGGAGAAAGGTTCATAGTTACATCATATTGGAAATTAAGGCCTAGATGACTAGCTACATCATTAGATGACTCAGAGGATTCAGAAGACTCAAAGGACCAAGACTCGGATGACTTAGACTCGAAATCAGAATCAGACAGGACAGTGAGGTAAGGACTTATCTCAAGGTCCAATTGTCAGGCTTTTGTTGGGCTGGCTTAATCAAGGTAGAAAGATCAGTGTTTTCCTCCTTGTCAGAAAGAATAGATACTTCATTGAAGAGGCTAACTTCTATGTTCTCTTCTCAGTCTTGTTTAGGAAGTAGATTGGTTGGCAATTTTCAAGCATCAACTTTACATCAAAGAAGAATTCAAAACCATGAATTGTAACACCAGTCACATGGCAAATATAGGGTTTAGAGAAAGCAGAGTAAGGAACTATCTCTCCTTTTTTCACAAAGTAGCCATTAAGGGTCTTGAAGTAAGGCCTCATAAGGTAGTCATACTCACATCCATTTCTTAATATAGCAGACTTTTCACAAGCTTTGACCTTTTCTTCCTCAATTTCATCTTCAGTTAGATGATAGCCCAAACTGAAAGGTGGTGTAGAGAATGTATAATCATCGAAGGTTTTGATCCCTTGTTAATTCTTGCCTAGTCTCATTTAAGGAAAATAAGACATCTTCTTGATAATGTTAGCAATCATAAGATTGCAGTGAGGATCAAAGGTTAGTGAGATTGTCTCCTTCAGATTTTCAACACTCTTAATGAAGTGGACAAATGAGAAGCCAGATAAAGGATATAATGATATGTTCAGTTAGATCTCCAAAATAGGGAAAAGTATCAGGGACTTCAAATTTTCTGAACATATCAGCTCTGATAGTGACTATCCCATTCTTGAATGGAAATTTGACCTTTTGGTGCAAGGTAGATGGAACTGCCTTGGCTTAGTGAATCGATGGCCTTCAAAGGAGTAGGTTGAAGCATGAAGGTACATTAATGACCTAGAAAGGAATTTCAAAGCTTAAGGGACCCATGATCACTGTCAGAGTTGTGATCCCCAAAACTTCCCTCTTAAAGTTGTCATAAGCCCTTACTATTTGGTCAGAGGGAGTGAAATCAGCAACTTCCAAACCTAAGCAACTTGCTACTTTGAGTGGGCATACATTCCGATCATACCCATTGTCAATAAGACCTATAGAGATAGTCCCTTCCCCTTATGATAATAGTGATGTAGAAAGCATTGTTGTGAAGTTCCCTAGGTGGGATCTCATCATCAGTAAAGAAATGGATGTTCCCTTAGTAGCACTTATGATTAAGGCTACCAAAGTGTCTAGAGATGTCAATTGGAGCTTGGCATTGATTCAAAGCCCTGCAAAGAGCTTGGCAATGAGGGTAGGATGACATTATCAAAATCTAAATTGATATATTAGCTTGAGTCGATCCTCTTCTGGTTCGAGAGTACCCTTGGTTGGAGCCACTAGTTAGCTGGGTTGAAAAGGTGATACAGGTGCTTGTGCAATTCTCCCACTTCAGGTAATAGCATCAATTTTAGTTCTCATATTGGTTAGGTCTAATACATAACAAAAATCATTAAGGAATGATGTCCCCAAAGAGGGTAGATCATCCTTATTCTACACATGATTTTGCAAGGACATTTCAAAGATGGGTTGGATAAGATGAGTTGAGTCACCCTTTTCAAAGTCTAATAAGATGGCATTCACAGTATGATTGGGTAAATGGTTGGTGTCAATGCTTGGCATAAAAGTAAGGAGTTCTTTAGAATCAATCAGGTCTTTAATACGGTGCCTAAGGGCCTTGTAGTTCTCAGTTTTATGCTCAAATCCTTGATGGTAGTCACGACTTTCATTGAGGTTGAAGTTTTTAGGCAATGAGTTAGGAATGGATTTTGGCTCTAGAGGTGTGATAGCTCCACCTTCCAGACACTTCTTGTAAATGGCACTAAGAGGAAAACCAGCTAGATCAGAAAATTTTCTCCTCTCTAATTGGATTGGCTTACGGGCAGAGATGGAATTGACTTCCTCATCCTTTTGGTGACATTTCCTTGATGGACAGGCCTTTTGAATCTAGAAGAGGAATCTTGGGTCTCTTCTTTGATATACCCAACATTGATTCTATCTTCGATATAAGAAGCTATAGCAATCGAAGCTTTGAAACTGGAAAGGTGTTATCTGATTAGTTTGTCTCGATACACATGGAGAAAATTTTTCACAACCATGTCAAATTGGTTAGATTTTGTTGATCTGTTTACCATTTATAAAGCTTTCTTCCTCCATATAGTAATAAATGAGGAAAAGGTTTCTTTGGGATTTTGTTTAGTGGTTTCCAAATCTCTTTTTATAACATCAACTTCAACATTATAGTGATATTATTTTACAAAGATATTACAAATAGATTCCCATGTCTATTTTTGATAATCATCTAAATCTACGAACCACCTAAGGGCAACACCAGAAAGTGATTATTGGAATAGCTAAGTGAGGAGCTCGCCATCCACACCCAAAGGGCGAAGGGCACCATTATTGATCTTGAGATGTGTTTTGGGGACCATCAAACTTTTCAAAAATAAGCATCTGAAACTTTAGAGGTAGTCTTGCATTTGGGAAGAGGCTAAAGGATTTGACATCTACCATGTCATCTCTTTTCTTGATTGTATTCAGAGCCTTTTATATTTCTTCATACTTCTCAATCATAACCTTGAGGAGAGGATGGTATTGAGATCCCTTTTGGGAAGGATTCGTAAGAGAGGTTGTTGGCATGGTAACCCTACAGTCAACTTGTGAGGGAATGGAAGTTAGAGTAACATATTCTACCATAGTCTCTTTACCAAAATTGGAGGAAGTAGATGCATTGTGGTCTAGTTAGATTCCAATTTGGGCCATCATGACTTGGCTTTTCCCAAGATAGTTTGTTCTTGGTCTTGGAGCGTAGAGGTTATGGTTTCTTCTTGCTTCTTAAGAGCCTCATTTTGCTTTCTCATGATCTCAGCTAGTATGGCAGTAATGTCGCCTTGGGGGGCAGGTAGGTTATCAGTATTCTTATTGTTAGAAGTCAAGGTGACCTTTGGATGAAAAAATAGGGTATCAGCATTGTAAAATATGACCACAACAGATAAGGTGCATAACTATGAACCAGGGTGGTAGTAGGTAAAACATTTTGGAACTTTTCACTTTACCTAGGTTTCATATGTAGTGATGCATGTATGTATGTATGTATGTATGCATGAATGAAAATGGTTTCATGACGATAGGATTATGGTATATGGAACCTAAGGTCAACTTTAATCATTACATAAAGTTTGATGGTTTAAAGGTTTCTCAATGACTAGAGGCGCGATATACCTAACCATAGAAGAATCAAAGAGATTCACATGGGTCCACTGGTTACGTGCAATCTCGTTATCCTAACTGAAAGAATCAGTGGATAGCCATAAGGTGGATGATTTCACTATTAGCAAAGCAGTCCCAAAGAGGGAAGCTCACTTGATGCTCCTCTCTATCCTTGTTTTCTTAGAGATAAAAGTGTATGTGAAGTGATGTATGAAACCAAATTCATATGAATCTTGAGCCAAAAATGTTTTTTGCATCAAAAATAGTCCATTTAGTTTTTGTTAATTTTAAAACTTCCCAGTGGAGTTGACAGCTATAAGGCCCCAACCCCGAGCGCGGTGCACGCCTCAAGTTTTGGACTTGAGGAAACCAACCACGAAGGAAAGGATTGCATGTGTTTCAATTTTGAGTTTCATGTTAGAAGAACCCTCTTATGGGTCCGTTAAGTGCATAATGTGTATTGTGATTTTCCACCTAATACTTTAGAAAAATGTTTCATTTTCATGTTGATTGGGAAACTATTTTGATTATTAACTCTAAAAATATATGATTTTACCCATGGAAAAGATACAAACCTCAAACCAAAAGATGAATTCGAGGACTCGTGATTGATATAAATTTGGTTTTAGAAAAAGAGTTACTTTTTTTACAAATTTGGCTTTTAAGACATATGGATTTGGCTAAAAATGGTTTTATGCATTCATGAACATAAATTGGATGATGCATGAACAAGTATATACAGGAATATTGTGATGCATAATAGAAATAATATACATGCATGCAAATATGAAAAGCAATAAAGGAAAATAAGGTGAAATAGGAAAGGAAATCAAAGGGATCCTTCCTCTAGCCCTAAAGATTTTAGTGAAGGCACTCATCAGCTCAACTAAATACAAATCCATAAAAATTATTAAAAGTGAAACCATAAATAAAATAGGACACATGAAAAGGAAAGAATAAACAAAAAGGGATCCCTTCTCTAGCCACAAGG
>CAOJBK013341916.1:0-15077 GCA_948294925.1 Codiaeum variegatum
CAGAGCTTTCAGGGAGGGCCTACTTGTAAAGGGGTAAGCCTATAAGGTGTTTAAGCTCTGAAAATGACATCTAAAAAAAGGATGACAGTGTGTTTACAGCCCTTTGCGGTGCCTTTGTATTTTTATCTTTCTTTTTTATAATTTTTCTTGTATTTACATTTCTATGTCAATTTTATTGCTATATACCATCTTCAAGTAAAAGCTGAAAAAAAAAACTGCAATTAATACATTGTACCATATATGGGTGAAAATTACCTTATCCATATAAGGATACATATTTTTACATGGATTTTGTTTACCATAATCAATCATAGAATATATCAAAATTCAGATACTATTTTATAACTGTACTTTTAAATTATAGAGCCTTGTATTACGTATTAATTTACATTTGATTAGTCTATATGCTGACGTGATGAATTGAGTATATCTTAAAATTTTCCATTTTTAATACCTAATCTAAATACCTTAAATAATTTTATTATTCATATACACACTTAATTAATGCTACTTTATTTTAATATTCATGTATTTGTTTTGGTACTTCAATATAGATCCCTTGTGTATGCACAGTTTACATCTTGTGTAATTTTACAATATAGTTTCTAGATAATAAATATCAAATTATTATGTGTGTATAGATATGCCTCTCACATATAAGACATATGCAAAAGACCTTGCATATGTTCACTTTCAGTTTTTATGTATAACATGTCCAAAGAACAAAAGTAAAAAAAACTATGGTAAATACAGTTCAATTTAATTCAGTCTTGAGATAAAAATTTATATTATACCAAATTAAATTTTTAGTACAATTTCATTCTAATTTTTAAAACTTTTATAGTATAATAATACTAGAATAGTTCGATAATTATTTAGTAGGGTATTAAAACTATTTAGTATTTCGGTTTAGTTCAATATTCCCAAATGATATGCTTTATTTATAATTTGAACTTTAATAAATTTATTAAAACTAATTTTATATAATTGATATGGCATTAAGTTTGACTTACATTTATCATGGATCTATATATCGGATTTTAATGTATTTTACATGTATATCAACTAATTAATAATACATCAAGATCTAATTTAACTTATATATAGTTGGTCTAAAATTTTAATTTTAATATATTCTATATGAATATCAATTAATTGGCACCGTGTGTGTAGTCTAAAGTTTGTATTTCAAAGGTTTTATATTATATCAATTAATTAATATTGTAAATATATAATATTATGTTAAGGTTTGGTTCAATACCAATACTTTTGGATCGGTATATGTTTCAAATATGAGCTAAAGACTAGTACGTACTAAATTAAAAATTTTGATGCAATTCTCGGCAAATACCAAACTTTCTACATTACATTACTAAATTGATTCGGTATCTTAATCTAATTTGGTATTTCCAATTACCATGAGTAGTCCTACTAAAAACCAACAGTGCATAGTTAATTAGGGATTAGTGTAAATAAATAAATAAAAATAAAATTGATAAATTAGTCATTTAACTTTACTGTATAAGATAACTAAGATTAAATTAACCTTTTTTTGGATAAATAAGGTTGCATTTGTTTGGATAGGATAGAACAAAATAAATTTGACTTGTTTACAGTTTGTGACATTTTTAATCATGGATAGGATTGAATAAAAATGACATCTTGTTCATTCTCACATCCTGATTTCAGTCATTCTAGTTTCATGGACTGAATTAATAAAAAAAATTTATTTTAAATTATTTTTATAAATATTTTTTTCATTATTTTTAATAAATATAATTTTATTTTATTTAAGCTTCAAAAAAAATTATTTTATTTAAAATTTGTATTAATAAAAATTTATTTTTATATTATCAACAAATGTAATTTTATTTCATTTAAAAATTAATTATTTTTATTTTTTAATTAAATTACAACTAATAAAAATTTATCCATAAATTATCTCAATATATATAATTCAAATAAAAATTGATGGATTTATGTAATTTTCGTTTTTGTTAGTTTTTTTATTGACCTTTTGGGTTTGTATTGAACTTTGATTTTTTTATTAATAATATTTCTTGGCTCTAGTGAATGATATGGGTGTTAATCTAATTGGAATGCATAGGTGCAACTGTAATGTCTGAGTTAAGCTTCGCTTAAAAAACAATATATATAATTTTATCATTTTTTTTAAATTTAATATTTTACTTATTTTTTATTTAGATTCAATTAATAAAAACTTTATTTTAATTATAATCAATAATCAATCATTTAATACTGATATGTTCTATTCAGTTTTATTTTATCTTGTATTGTCCAGTCTATGCAACCGAACGAACCCTAATTATGAATACTAATTTGGGATATGAAGAAATTAAGGTGGACATTGACATTAGGATAGGGAAAATTAAGGTGGACCTAGACATTAATTGGAATAATCTAGTAAATGAAGAAATTAATGAAAAAGGTTCATTCATTGATATTTTTGGAAATGTACATATTAGTCAAATATAAAGTTATGTAATAGCCTACTCTAATTACATTATTTGGGAAGGAGTAAAGCTATCAGAATTTGAATTTACTAAATGTATTAATTCAATGAACAAAAGTTATTAGCTAATTATTTTTTTAACTCATATTAATATAAACTATATTTTTTATTAATTTTTTAAAAAAGGGAGATCTCAATTTATTATAGTCAACAAAATAATATAAAAAAAAAGGTTTATAAATGTATATAATTGGTAGGGAGGTGTAAGGAGGGAGCAAAATGTGCATATAGGTGGGGGATATGCGAAAAAATGAGTTGTTGTGTGGGTTTGGATATATTATGAGGAGTCAAGCACTCAAATGATACCCGTGAGCATTCCTGTTTATGACAATTACATGGCCTCCCCTTTCTCTTTGTTTTTATTGTTTCTTCACATTTCTCTTTCCCCACATTTTCTTTTTATTATCATTATTATTATTTAATGAAAAATAAATTAGTTAGCTATCAACTATTTTTACAAATTATCAAGATATAATATCTAGATTGGTTTACATTTATTAGAGTAGCAATTTTTTGCTTTTATTTAATGAAAATATATATTTTTTTAATTATAATGATTCAATAATAACTTTTTTTAATCAAATAATACTTTTTTATTAATTATAAAAGAGGATGGAATTAATTATAAATTTATTATCCAGACTAATATTTTAAAATATTAGGGATCTTTTACTTTTAAAAACAATTGGTACACTTTGGATTCGAGTTCAGACAAAATTCTAAATTCTTGCCTATGATTCAATGTTAATACATTGTATATTCATTATTTTGGTATATTCATGGTTAGTACTTTATCTAGTGTATGCATGTTTCAGCTTTCATTATGGTGTTTACAACTTGATATTGCACTATGGGGGTTCTACTATATCTCTATGTGGGTTGTTTGTTTCATTCGATTTTTGGATTTTAGTATCTCTAAGATTTCTATGTTAAGACTATTGATATTTCTGGTTTGGTTTGGTTATACTTTAATTGTTTTAATTTGTATGTTTATCATTTGCTACAACTAGTCTTTAGCCTCATGGATCTTCTTTGAAGGTGGTATAGTTGGGTATTAAGTTTTCAATTTGTTTATTTTCATTCTGCAGTTTGTAATTCAGTTGAAGTTGATTACTTCAATCTCAGCTAAACTCTTGTAATAGGTTTTTTGGGGGGTTTTCACTCGTGATTATACCTTTGGTTTTTCTTTCAGTTGTATTGAGTGAATACTGAATGTTAGTTGGAAGTATAATGAATATAATAAACCAATAATTTATGAGCTAGTACGAGTAGAAAAATAGAGATACAGCAAGGATTACAAAAGAAAACATAGAAAATACTCCCTCGCTAATTATAAAAAAGCTCATCCCTCACACTTTTCTACACATTACAAAATTTAAGTATTACATCAAAATAAATATTCTTCCAAATAGATTCAGTTGTACAAGAACCATCTTGGAAAGTACCTATATTCTTGGATTTCCATATATGATAAATTGTGGCAACAAAAGTACAATAACGCATCTTATGCATCAAGCTCTTCCCAAAAGCCTTCCTGCAAAACACTAACAATAATTTGTGAAAAGAATTCACATTATCCTTGATTTACAACCTTGAAGAGTCTTTTGCAAAATAACTCTACTAAAGGTACTCAAACAACAAGTGATTCAAACTTTCTTTTCTATTAATGCAAAACACACACTCATCCTCTTGTAACACCCCTTATTGCTTCAACTTGGTCTTAGTAGAGAGTCTATTCCTGATAGCTAGCCATGAAATATAACTATACTTGGGGATAGTCACACTTGCCCAAATAACCCTTCAATTGATCAATGAATATATATTTTATAATTAAAAAATTATAACAATGATTCACTATATATTATATATTTATCATTGTAAAATTCATTACTAATACATTATATATTCATTATTACTAACATCCAAGTCCAATTAGCTTCCTGCATCCAAGACCAAGGTATATTTTGCATGTTATACGGAGATTAAGAAACTTAGTAATTTTTAAGGGACAAGACATAAAATTCTCCATATAACATGCTCTAAAGTACATATTAACTTTTAAAATTGTTTTTGGCTTAAAAAAGTATAAAAGTATGTTTTTCTACCAATTTCGTTTTTAAAAAAAAAATCTTAGTGATGATTAAGAAACTAAAGCGTAAAGGGAAGCGTCACGAGGAGAAAAAAATCTCACTCTCTTTTTCTCTCAATCATTTCAGCAACCCTAGCCACCGCCTATCCACACCCTCCCCCTCCATCTTTTCCAGCTGCTTTTTCTATCTAGGTGCGTTTTCTCTTACCTAACCTCTGTCTTTATTAAAGGCCTTTCCTCCCCTATTTTCTTATTTTTTTTCTTATAAACTCGAAAGATGCTCTTTCATCTTCTCGTTTTCCGGCCATTTGTAGCCGTTATTCGACCTCTGGTGGCCGCTTATCCTTCATTGGCTTCTTATTTCTCTTTTTTGCTTCATTTGTTTAGGTTATCGACTATGTGTTAATATTTTTTGCTTGGTTTTGTGTTAATCTTTTTTGCTTGGATTTGTTTTTTGGATTATTTTCTGTTTGGTTGTGACTCTTCCTAGAGTATGTTTGGTTCTGACTTCTCATTCTGGTGTTTCAGCTCAGTATTGCAATTTGGGGGTACCATCAATTAGTAGTTCAATCGGTCTCCTTTGTGTATTTTGGATTCAAGAATCTCTAGTGATCTACGTTATGATTTTGATGTTTTCAGTTTGGTTTGGTTGGGTTTTCTTGATGTATATGCAGGTTTAGCATTAGTTCAAGTTGGTTTTCAAGCACATGGGTCTCGTTGGGAGGCGGTCATCTGCAGGTTGTGTATTGGTGTTTTCAGTTAATTCATCGATGAAATTGTATTTCAATCTTATGGTGTTTAAATTTGGTTCAGAATTTTCATTCCGTAGCTTGCTATTCAATTGAATCTAACAGTTTTAATCAGTTTATCTCTTTTTTATATTGTTTTTAATTTTTAAAGTTTTTTCACTTATAATTATGTGTTTAGATTCTTTCAGTTGTATTGGGTTAATCTTATGTTTTTGGGTAGTTGACAAAGTTCATAAGTTTTTCTCCACTAATTTAATCATCATTAATAAAATTTTCTATTGTTATAAATAAAAAAGTTACTTTCACACGTACTTCATTATTAATAGACTGCAGAAAATATCTTTATAGTTTGATTTGATATAGATTAACCCTTTCCAAGGGCTTATTTGTTAATAATTTTTTTATGCTTTTGAGCTATTTTGAATTTAAAGGTCAATGTACTCATGGGCAAACTACATGAGGTGATTGTACCTTATCCCGTGTGGCATATGAAGAAAAGTATTTGGAATTTTCTATTTCTATCCTTTTAAAAAAACAGTGAGATTCATAATTTATCTTTCAAGATTGTTTTTTACAGTAACTTTATTTTTAATAAAGTAATCCTACTTTATTTTTTAAATTATTAAATTAAATTAACTATAAATAAGCAACTTATTTTATTAGTAAATAAAAAAAATTATCTAAAATAAATATTAAATTTATTATCTTTTTAATTATAAATGAATAAAGTTTATTATTTTATTTTTAAATTTATATTTATTTTTTAAAATTTAATTAAATAAAATTTTTTAATGTCAAATTCCATAATGTATATTATTTATTAATAAAAATTATTTTTAATTTATAATATTTTATTCTCTCTCTATGTATATATTAATCATTTTTAATATTTATGATGCATGTACTTTGAAAAATTCATTATTAAAATTAAAAATTCATTTTATTATATACATATTTATCAATTAAATCATATTTTAAACTCATTTCTATCTCATATTAAGCCATCAAATCTAACTCTATTTTAACTTATCGAGTGCATTTGTTTTTATATAAAAATGTATAGGTCTGGATCTAACTAGCTCGCTGGATTTGGGTCTAACAAATAATTTATTAATTTCACTAATCATTATGAATTTTAGTTTGTATAGAAAGAATATTTTTTTGGAATATATGTTACCTTTTTTCTTTTTCACAAAATAATTTTATTTTTATTAAAATTTTATATGTGGTGCTTAAATTTTCATAGGACGACTCCTAGCACTACACTAAAATCATAACCAAATTTGAAATTTCAATTTTATGTAGGGACATTTTCAATAAATTGTCCTAAAATTAAGGAGTTTTGAAAATTATTTTATTAGTTTATACCCACTGTTTCTAAATACATGTCACTTTTATTTTCAGAAATTGAATTTTAATTATTAAAATTTCTCAATTTGTATTAGTAAATAAATTAAAAAAATATATATGGAAGATTCCTATTTGAAAATAATTTTATTAAATTATTTTTTATTTTTTTATGAATACATAAATGAAGAAAAATGGAGCAGTAGCAATTATTTTTTAAGGATGACCTTAGAAGGCATCAAATATAAAAAATTATTACAGTTCATATTTGATTTAGCTAAAAAAAATAAATTGTTCCATAATTTAAATTTTTAGCCACATTTTCATTAAATCATTATATTATTCCCTCTAGTTCTAACTAACCGTCGCTTTAATATTTCAAACTCGAACTTTAATCGTAAATTTACTTAATCTTTATCAATAAAAATTTCAAAAATTTTAATGTTAGATTAGTATTTAACGCTTACATTGAAGGTTTAGAATTTTAGTGTTTAAGATTTTAGAATTTAGAAATCTAAACAGTCTAAATATTTGGATCTATATTTAAGCTCCTTTATTGGCCTTATGATGATGACAATATGTAAAATTGACTGAAAAAGTGCTAGGCAATCCATTTGAAAAAAAATACCAACCGAATAATTGATATTAAACTAGAGACAATGTTGGATTGCACTTGAGTGGGTATGTTAGAAAATAAATCTCACATTGAAAATGAAAAGATTTATAAAGTGCTTATAAGAAAGTAGATGTTGGATTTACCATAATTATATTATTTTTATGCAAGTAGCACTTACTTATAAGTTTACCTTAGTATGAGCTCATAGACTTTAATAAAAACTATATGGATCCATCCATAAAATTTGTTTACACTAATATAAAAAATGAAGATGGTGATATTGAATTATTTGAGGATAACGTAGACCCTAATATTAAGAGAGACATTATAAGAATACCAAGAAATTTAAGTGAGACTAACCTAGACCTTAATATGATTTTTTTTTGTTAGGGTTGTAAGCTTAAGAGCTAAGTACATTGTATAGATTTGTAATCAGATCCCTTAATGGCAATTTAATATATATGATGAATTTATTCATTTTAGTGTTAAATGTATATATGTTCCTTAAGTCTTATATAAGAGAATTTATTCTCAAAAAGTTTGAGAATATGAGAGACACATTCTCTTTATCATAGAGTTTGAGAATGGGTCAAGTGCATATTGAGTCAGACAATTTACAGGTTATTAAAGAACTTAGAGTTAGAAATGAGAATTCTTTAGCTCAACATGTTATAGAGGAATGTTGTTTATGTTTACAGCACTTCTCAAAAGTGCATTGTGTTTTTATTAGATGATCTGCAAATGAGTGTGCTCATCGATTAGCTAGATCAGTAACTCATTTTGTGTCAGGCTCAATTTCTCCTTGATGTTTTTAAGTAATGCAGATTAATTTTTCAAAAAAAAAAAATTAACATGATAAATTTTAAGTTAAATTAAGTTTACAATTTAAAAAAATTATATTTAACTAAATAGAAATATGCACCACTTTATGCATAGTCATGCAATAATAACTCTATATAATTAATAAAGTCTTATATGCAAAAAAAAAATACAAATATTAAACCACAATAATTATTTATTAATGTATACGAGTGTAATTAAATGGTAGTGTGTAAAATTAACTATATTTACCATTTCTCATGACTTAAGTCAATAAATTCATTTAATTTATGTACTTAATTATGAGAGAAAATAAAATTTTAAATTCAAAATCAAAATCAATTCTAAACTCATTCTCATCTAAATTATGCCTGAATTTTTATTAAGGGTGTAATTATAATTTACCATTTTTATTTTGACAATTTAATTTCTAATTTAATGTAAATGTTTATCCAAATATCTCTTGATCTGGATCAATTTGATCCATCCAGCTTTCTTATATAATTAAGTATAGATAAATTGATTGATATACCCCACATCCAAGTCATACAAATCAAACTCTTTTCATTTATTTTTTTTTCATTGGAATTTCAAAGTATTAAATGTCAATGCTGGAAAGTTGTAGTCCCATTTGACTCGTATCATAAAAAATCAATATTCTCTTTAACCTTTTTTTTGAATTTTTTTTATACTATAAGCCAAGAGAAAAAAAAAATTAAAACAAAATATAAAAATAAATTAAATATGCATGATGGACGGAAACGCGTTGAACTTCCAAGACTAGTTGACTCCATCTCCATGTATACTTTCTTTGTTTTTGGTTTTAGCTGGAAATTTTGTTCTTACTTCAAGTACTAATAATGACAAAACTATGGTTTCAAAAACAAAAATAATAAAGACAAATACAATAATTTCTCTCAAGGATATGGTAGATCACGTACCAAATATGAGAACTATAATAATTTCTCATCAAATGCTCAACATTTCTCGATCAAAGAAACTCGAACAAATTGGCTTGAGAACCATGCATGGATTACACAAAAATTAATAATTTCGATTCAATTTTAGCACCAAAAAGTTGTTCCCTCAACTATGACATTACCATCTTCAGCCTAATAGTCTCCTCTTCATAGACCATAACCTTCACCAATAAATTCCATTTTGCACCTCACTAGTAGGCTCTCAAAGTACCATACTACACCTATCACTGAACCTCCATTAAAGAAAGTCACGCTGATGTTACACTTTAGCTTTTCTCGTACCAATAGAATTGAAAAACTTTCCTCTTTACACGTCATTTGGCAAAAAAAAATGAATGCAATAAATTTATATTCCATTGTCTTGTAATGAGATTTATCAAGCCAGCAACTATAAGATTTTCTATGCCTTGAACACTCGGTGTTGCAACATGCAAAAATGACATTGTGCAAACTCATGGTTCAATCCATACATTAATAAGATTATCACTATCAATTTACCACTTATAACTAAGGATCACCAACTCTTTAACACCATACAAAGTTATCCTAACATAGCTTGGATTATGACCAATACTAGAGGAAAGATATCTATTCCGAGGAAAATATCTAGCTTTGAAAATCTAGGTAATCAGTGCATTAGGTTTAGGAAGAGGTTGCTATCCTTGCTTAACTAATAAATCAAGATTACATCTCATAAATCATGAAATCCAATGCCTCCATCTTCTTTTCGTTAACAAAGCCCCTCCCAACTTTCCCATTTAACACTTTTTAACCTCCACCCACATCCTAATAGCAAGAATTCATCATTCGTTGAAGCTCCTCACATAATGTAATTTAAAAAGAAAAAAATACTCATGCAATATATTAGCAAGGCATGTGCTACAATATTAATTTAAAAAAAACTCCATTCTTGATCTAGATAAAAGCTTCAAGCTCTAACCATGCAACTACTTCCACAATTGATCATTGATAAATCTAATATGAACTTTCAATAAGAGAAGGAAGCTAGATATGTGATTGTGTCTACTGAATTTATGACCTGATGACATTGGACGTTAAAGGGTCAACCTATGTGACCTCAGAGGTTACAGTCGTAGGGATTGATTGACCAAAACTGACCTAAGAGGTCACAGACCTTTGCATTGAGTTAGCTCAGAATATATCTCCCGAGAACATAACTCGGTATTAGTAGATTGAACTAGTTCGGTCTGGGTACCTCGGAATAACCCACTATACCAAGGAGACGTAGCCTGACTTATCACCCAAAGAAACTACAAAATAAGATATGATATCATCTAATAAGGAAGTTGGAACTAATAAAGATTCTCCGAGAATTGTACTTCCTAATCAAGAATAAATTTCCTAGAAGGATCTTGACATTGAGATTACTAAAAATTCCCTCTTGAGGGTTAGGGTTAGATGTAACTAAACTCTTTTTCACCTTTTGATATATTCAATTTTCATAAGGAAGATTACTGACTTAAGTATCAGAGAGTCCCTCCATTAAGGATCTTTAGGTGGCTTTCTCTTTTTGACAGGTAATCAAGGGCTTGAAATCAACATTTGGTATAATGAGGCTGAAAACATGAATCTTCAAGATCAAAGTAACATGCATAAATTGAATTTGAACCTCAGCATCTTCTCCTAAGTAGAGGGAACAACGAAAAATCAACAGAATCCAACTGGACACACCCAATGAACAGCACCTCAGCCAGGAGGACTTGAAATTGAGCATGTATAGGCAAGCATAGGAGCACTGAATTTGAATGTATTGCCTTTCCCAATCAACTTTCGAAACCCTATTTATCCTTGAGGTCAACCACCTTAATATTTTCTAGCATAAGTTTTTCCTAAGGACCACATCCTGTATAATTCATGAGAGCTCAAATGGAGTAAGTGATAATATGAATACTCAGAAATTGATTAATCCCTTTCTCATGCAAAATCTATATATTAAGTATCTGGACATCTTGAAACAACTCACTAAGCTAAGGTAGTTGCTCAACCAAAGCCAAGGGCTCCAGTTCAAGTTGCCCCTCAAGCAGTATGAGAAAACTAAGGACTTGTTTAAGAAGCATTAGTAAGCAGTGTTTAGAGAGCTAAAGCCACTGATAGAAATGTAAGAGCCTCCATTGAAGAAGATACCTTGGAAGAAGATGAATCAGCATGGTCGAATGGTGTAGGAGATAGACTTAACAGGACCAATTTTAAATTTGATGTGTAGTGTGTATTACAAGACCTAGGGTACACCAAGTGGATGTTGAAATTTGACCTAAGAATAGAGTCTACTTTATCATATAAAATAGTAAAAAGACTATATCCCCCAAGGTTCAAGTTTCCCACATATGTGGATCCATAGTATTTGCTCTAAAAATCACATCAATAAGTTCAAAACTACAATCAAATCATAAACTACCAATGATGCAGTCCTGTGTAAGCTTTTCCCCATGACCCTTAAAAGTGTAGCACAAGAATGGTATCACGCTCTTAGCCCGAAGTCCTTAAAGTCTTTCAAATAGTTCTTGAGCTATTTCAAGTGTGCTTTGGTCTGCAATATTTCGAAAGAAAGACTCCACCATAAGGAAAAGGAAGAATGAATCTCTAAGGGACTTCATTGAAAGATTCCATAAGGAAGTGAATGTAATAAATGGCCTAGATCCAGCACTTGCAACCTTTGTACTAAGGCACATTACCACCTATAAATCTTTAAGTAGATAATAAAAAAGAAGCCTTAAACATAGATTAATGCTAGCCTATACTCAAATCAGGCTTAAAGAAGGGATCAATAAAAATGGTGATGAGTAGTGGAAAGGAATCAAGACGTTCAGGGCCACCAAGACATTCGGAAACCCCTTTTAGCCTTCCTCTGAGCAGAAAATTCAAGATAAGGGTCACGAAATCTCTAAAAGATCTAGATTAAGAAGGTTCAGCTTAAGACGCAAACCTTAGTTCACACCTTTGAGGGAAGTAAGAGTGAATGTCCTGATGTGGATGAAGTCCAAGCTGGAGGTTCAATGGCCTATGAAAATGAGTGACAACTCTAAGGAGAGGAAAGATAATAACAAATATTATGTATTTCATCTGAACAAGCGCCATGACACAGAAGATTGCTAACACTTAAAAGAGAAAATTGAAAAAGGTGATCCAGAGGGGAGTGCCTAACATTAAAAAGTATGTTAGAGATACCCTCATAGAAGAAAAAGATAATGATAGAAGCGAAAGGAAAGAAGGAGAGCCAAAGAGATGGTCTGGATTCATTAAAGTCATATTAAGTGACAGCTCAGGAGGAGACAATACTTCTAGAAGAAAACATGCAGCAAGGGAGGTATACTCTATACAAACTCTACAACCGCCTTGTAGCCCGGCTTCTTAGGGATTGATAGTGTTTATTGAGGATGATTGAAAGCATGTGAATTATCCACACAATGACACTTTGGTGATCTAAGAATACATAAACAATTACAAAGTGGAAAGGGTTCTAGTGGATGGTGGAAGTTTGGTCAACATGATAACTTTGGTTGTTTGCAAACTAATGAACTTAATAACCAAGGACATGAAAACCGTGGTCACTCATTTGTTGAGACTCAATCCTAATCTAGTACCAATACAGGGGTCAATAGTGTTGGTAGTTGAGGTCGGTGACAATTATCTGTCTAGGGAAGTCAAGGTGGCATTTATGGTTATTGAAATCACTTCCATATACAATTTTATCCTAGGCCAACCTTATTTATATGCAACAAGAGGAGTCGCCTCAATATACCATCTCTATATGAAATACCATCTCCTTAAGGTTTTATAACTATCAGAGGATGCTACGAAACCACCCAAAAATTATATCTAAATGCATCGAAAAGAGTGTACCCTACAATTCATGTAAATTTAAGGAAAAACAATATGAAAAGGCTCCACTAGTGGAAGGAGAGGTAACTAAGGAAGAGATCAAACTAAAAGAGCTAGAGGTTGGTAATGCGGTAGAAGCAGTAACTCGGAAGGAGCTTAGAGCTGTCCTAAGGAGAAATTTTGATACTTTTGACCTAGTAAGAGTAGATCTAGGTGTTTGATCTATAGTCATCGCCAGAAAAAGTTATCAGCATGGAGTTGGAGTAAAACTTGCAGAGTTTGTTTGTATTTAAGCTGGTGATGATAATGTGTAAGGGGCTAAAACAATACTATTTATAGTGTTGAAGTATCCTAAAATGATGATAGTGTTTACTCTAATTAAGGGTAATGTGACTCTACTCTGGATTGAGCTGACTTGTCTGATAGGTCTTGGCCTCGTAGTTTGGCTCAAATACTTAATAAGCTAGGTTTGTCTTTACTTCGAGCTCTTCATTCAACTTGACTTATGATCTTTTCCTTTTACATCATCTTATATTATTTAGATTGAGAATTCGATACATCTTGGGCTGAGTTCTTTTACTTTTTTTTTTTATCGGTTTAAGCCCGACTCATATCCTGATATAGCCTTCATCATTATGGGTTGGGCCTAGATACGTATTGGCCTCATATCAACAATTGAATATTCTTAATTAATTTTTAAAATAATATTAAAATTTTCTATATAATTTATAATTTGTCATAATTAGAAAGTTAATTATATACTTATATAATGATACAATGTGAAATTGAGGAAAAACGTCTATAATTGTATAGAATTTAAAAAAAGAGCTCGACTTCTACTAAAAAAAAATCTTTCACAGTACCCCTAAAATTGGAAAGAAAAAAAAAGTCTCTTATAATTCTAACATTTTCAGTTATTTAAGTCCAAAAAAATCAAACCGCCACTAATCCTCCCTGCTGCCGCGGCGACCACTACCACCGCCACATCACCACCACCAGCTAGGGCTGAGGGGCCCATGCATATTATAAGGTTAGTTGAAGGGCAATAATCCAGTAAAATGTTCTGGTGGCCTGGACTAAATTGGCGGTCGTCAACCCTCTCTTTTGGCTCTTTTTGCACATTTTATTTTAGTACTAAAACTAAATTATTTTTGAGACAATCTCAAGCTTATAGTATTTTATCAAAGATTTTCAAAATTATTATATAATTCCAAATCCATTTGTTTGTTAGCTTTTTTATTTGACATTTTTGTGCTACAACTATTCATTTTATCATTCACTTCTTTTGTCTTTTATTTATCTTAGTATAAAAATTTTGCTTAATTTGTTAATATTGAATAAAACCCACAATTTATATAATATAATAAATTTAAAAAATTATATAATACAATATTGACATCTAATACAAATTTGATATATTATATGGAACATCAAATAAGAAAGTTTAATATAAATATATTAATATATGCTATTAAATAATAATTTTTTTAATTAAAAAATAATATAATTTTAATTTAATATTTAATAAATTATTAAAATTTTGTGATTTAGTTTATATTTTTATTTTTTAAGATAAATTATTGATTATTATATAACAGTTTTCTATAAAATAATTATAAAAACTAATACTAGAGTAATTCATTTAATTATTAAATTAATTAAAAATATATTATATTATTAAATTAAGATAATTATAATATTTTTAGATAAAAGATATCAAATTTCAGTTTTAAAAAATAATTATACACCAATTTTAGGTTTGATTTACGATTTTTTTCAGTTAGACTAGACGATTTGATTTATATTTCAAAATACAAATGTTATATTGCTATTTTTATTTATGTTATTATTTGATTAGCATTATATGATCCATCATTCTCTATATTAAATATAGATTAAAAAGATTGGGCCATTTGAAAATTAAGTTTTTAACCAAAACAAGAAACAAAAGTAATTAATACCAAACTTTTTGTATGTAATATGCCAAAACAAATTATAATCAAGTGGTGCATATCAAAATTAAATTGTGACTCAAATGATTTTATAATATACGATATTTATTTGTCATGCATACATATGAAGATAGACACTTACAAGTTGGAGT
>CAOJBK013342293.1:0-10208 GCA_948294925.1 Codiaeum variegatum
CAATAATTCATAATTGGAAGTGCAAATTGATACTGATAATTGAGTAGTAGATGCTTGTCAATTTAATTAATTAGTGTTTCCTTTCAGAGAAAAAAAACAAATAGAAAGACAGACACAGCAGGAAGTTTAAATCAGTCTGGAGTTTTTTTTATATGTAATTTCATGGTTTATTAAAATAGGTCGGTCCAAAATTTTTTATTATGTGAAGTTCAGCCCTATGTTTATTAAAATTTTTTATATGTATGTATATACACCAAGGGAATAATATAAGTTATTTAAGTAAACTGCTGACCCTTTTACTTAACTTGATCAACCAAAACCAAAAATAAACATAAACAGAGACTTGCATTGAACTTCAAAATTAGGAAAAAAATGAAAATTTAAATACTATTGACTAAGTAAAGAAACATGAGCTAATGCATGACTGTAGCATTTCTTCTTTAGGGTATTCTAGTGAATTGCACCTCTGGAGTCCACAATTAATCTCCATAGATGTCATATTCTTTAATGGTTTCTACCTATAATTTTGTTTGTTAGCATTATAATGCCTTTTTTAAAAATATTATTCAATGGTCTATATTATAATTCAGAAGTTCTTGTAATTGCATTATGAATAACTCATATATTGCCCTGTATTAGTTTATGCCTTCATATTTTTATACTTCTATTAATAGAAATTATATCCATTTGTTGACCTTGATTGGAGACGGTTTGAGTATAAGAGATATCTTAAAAAATAAAATCACACACAAATTTAGATCATATCTTAAATTAAATATTTATAACTATTCCGATTTTATCATATTTTTAACAAAATATATTCTTTTAACAGTTTTCAGCTTTCAATTAATAGTTGGTAATCAGATTTTCATTTTTCAATTAAATTTTCAATTTTCAACTAACAAATTGCACTAAATAATCTTAAAAAAACTCTATTTGTCCATAAATTATAGTTTACATTTGAATTCAATGATGAAAATAAAAATTTATTTAATCATTAATATTTTAAAAAATATATAATATTATAATATTATAATATATAGTTTATATCATTTAATTTTTTTTTTAAAAATACTTCCACAAAAGTATATTTTTTATAATTTTTTTGTTTATACGATGATAAGAAATAATGATTAAAATATAATATATAAGACTGCAAAAAGTCAAAGATGATTATAATTTATGGATAGATGGAGTAAATAAAATTACTATTGGATTCATATTTTCATTTAGTTCGTTCTCTCATAATTAATGCCGTGAAAGACATAGTATATATTATTGCTTATTTATCTTTTTTGTTTTTTTGATAAATTAAATTCAACAATTGATTTGAATTTAAGATTTAACAATAATAGTTCTCTATTTTTTAATAATATTTACTAAATTGGTGATAATTTAATGTGGTTTAGAAAATTTGAATTCCAAATATCTCACTTCTTATATCTTTTAAAAGAAATGAGAAAATCAATCAAATTACACTTTATTAACTGAACTTGAGATTTTTCAATTTTGAAAACAATATTGATATTGATAAATCAATTATCAATCTTTTTTTTTGTCAAATAAGAAATTAATTGATACAACCAAAATCTTGGTTCTCCAACTCTTTTGAAGGCAGTACATACTAACAAGAAGGAAGACGCTGTTTAGCAAAAGATTTTACAACAAAATGAGCTGTCCTATTGACATTTCTGCATACTCAGCAAATCTCACAAAACTAAAACCTCAGAACATTTTCCTCCATAAAATACATAATTGATTTCAAGCATTTTAATTGCTAAGCCTTTAGCAATGATCACCTCTTGAGCTTTAACCTTTTGCACATAGCCATGCACCAATTGCCCTTTGTGATCTCTGAACACAACAACATACGCTTTTCCTGTTCGCACCTCAAACCTAGCATCGACGTTAATTTTGATCACATCAAAAGGAGGGGATTTCCATTTGATCTGCATTTCTTTTATTTATAACAGCAATTGCATCAGAAGCATATTGATTTGCCCACCTCAAGGCCTTGGACAAATTAATTTTCTGCTTTTAATAAATAAACATATTTCCTATGCTTCCAAAGGCTCCAATAGTAAGAGGCCAGGCTTTGAATCATTTCTAGACTACCATTAGTTGTAATAGCTTGAACATTTGATAGCCATCATTCTGAAAATGAATGATAAAACTAGAAGGCTTTAAAGTGAATGCATGTAAAAAATAAATGCTTTGTGGACTTGGGAACTTCTTGACACAGTGGACAGATATCATCAATAGATAAATTTCTCTTATAAAGAAGAGTTTTCAAAGGCAGTCAATTGGTGACAACCCTCCGTATTTGCCACCGGTTTAGATTGCCATATTAACTTCCAAAGATTAACATTTTGAGAGCTAATTTTCTATTGCTATTCTAGTTCTCCATCCATATGCATCTTTGACTGTAAGGATACCCTTATTGTTATTAATCCATATTCATTTATCCTCTCTTCTTACCTGACCAATACGCACCTTTAGGATACACTCAATTTCTTCTTGTGAAAACCATTGAGACAATACTCTTCTATCCCATCTCATATTTCCATCAATTAGGTCTGAAACTATTAGAGGAGATTAGAATGGGATTGTTGTGAGTGAATTTTATAAGTTGGAAGACCTAGAACCCATGGACCCCTCTAGATGATTGTATTCTGATAGGTTCGGTGCCCAACAACTTCTGATCTCGATTTAAATTTGACTGGATTAAGATATCTGCACAATGAACAAAGTGAGCTAAGAGAGTCAGACTTATTACTTGGTAATGGCACTCCGACGCTCAAATCATTAATGGACTCAGATCCCTTAGGCTTTCCTAGAATCTTTGGGAGAATAAGAGATTTCAGTAGTTTTAGATTAGTTTCATATATCTGAAAAAGTGTGCCGCCATTGAGTATTTATAATTATCGCATAGGCCACGTTTCTTATTGTAAGAGGGCCACGTGGAAGCCTTTGCATAAACCAAGGCATAATATTTATCATGAATGAATGACATTTGACAAATTGGACTTCTGCCATGTGTCATGAGGAGTGTTGCTCGAAGGTCCCCTTCGAGTTATCTCTTTGGTATACTTTATGGCGAGGCCCATGTACGAGGAGGACATAGGCATGGGCCAGGGCCCTTGCTCTCTTTAGGCTTCTTAGAAGTCTTTGGGCTCAGGCCCGTTAGACTTATTTCCATTGACCCGTATCATATTCCTTCCATCATTTATGGATTTGCAAGATCTACTTCTAACAATCTCCTGAATTGAGATTAAGCTATTCCAAGTCCATGAATTGTTATTACTTTTAAAAGCCTCTAAATAGGATTGATGAGGAAAATATATAGACCTATATAAATTAATCCACAATGTATCCTACCTAGTTAGCAGTTTCCACACTTGTTTTGGCCAGCAGAGCACAATTAAAGCTCTCAAACTCCCTAATTTGGATAGCTTGCTTTGCTATTTTCTACCATTTAGCTATCACTAAGCCTCCTCTCAGATTATTACCACCCTACTAGAATTTGGATAGATCTCCTTTTAGGTTATAACAAGTAGTTTTAAGAAGTCTAAAACAACTCATGATGTGGATTGGTAATGCCTGCAAACTAATTTCATAAGTACTTCCATGCTTGCAAAAGAAAGAACATCATGCTTACAAGTTGATGCTTTCTTTTCAAGTTTTTGCACTCTGAAATCTACAGCATTGGTTTTTTTTTTTATCTACCCTAAGATATAGGAAGCCCCAGGTACTTCTCATCACCTTTTGCTTCTTGCATTCCAATAAGGTTTAGGATAGATTGCTTCAAATCTTGAGAGTAATTCTTACTAAATCAGATGTGATCTTCTCACAACTAATATGTTGACCAAAAGCCACAGAGAAATCTTTTAAAATTTATCATCTCACACTCTGAAGCTTCCCCTATAATCATTGTGTCATCAATATATAATAAGTGGGATATGATAAGGGATCTAATGTTAACTTTGTAGCCATTTAGCAAGCCTTGCTCCACTTCTTTCTTAAGAGATAAAGACAATGCATTCATAGCCAAAATCTAAAGGTAAAGGCTTAGGGGGTCTCCTTGCTTGGAAGAATTGCTTCACATGGAACACCGTTCACAATTATCTTATAGTTTACTATTGTTACAAATCGAATGAAAAGGTAAAAAAATCCCATTCTACTCATACTTTAGACAAAAAGCCATTCAATGGTTTCATATGCTTTGAATATATCCAAAATCACAGCACATAAGCCCCCTTTCCTTCTACTCATGTGACTAAATGAACGCAGGATTTCATGCAGTATTAAAAGATTATCATGAATATGTCTAGAAGGGACAAATGCAACTATTTCCAAAATCACTTTATCTAGAAAAGGCTTAAGCTTGGATACTAGGATTTTAGAAATCAATTTGTATGTTAGATTGCATAAAGAAATAGGCTTGAACATTTGTACCTTCATTTGCGAGTAAACTTTTGGCACTAAAGCTATGAAAGTAGAATTTGCCTCAATGGGAAGATAACCAGATTGAAAGAAGCTTTTGACTTCTGGATCCATTTTGCACCACCCACTTTGAAAGAAGAGACTTGGGTATCCATCAGGCGTAGGGGTGAGCATTCGGTCAATTTGGTTCTAAATCGAACCAAACCAAATAAATCAAAAATTAAAAATTTAATATTTTTATAAATCGAACCGAACCAAAATTTAATATGCACTGAACCGAAAGTTTTTTGGCTCGGTTTTAAATCGAAATATTTTTTATACCAAAATTTTTTATATAATTATGTAATATCTTAATAAAAATTATAGATTTTGTATTCAAATATTATTATTTATAGAATTACTAAGATATCAAATAGAAATGTAATACAAATATTAGTAATTTATCCTAATAATTTTAAAAAAATTATAAATAATATTAATTTTTATATAATAATAAAATTTTAGTTCGGTTCTGTTTGAAACTGAATTTTTTTCCAAACAAACCGAATAGAAATAATTTAGATTTTTAAAAATTAAAACTGAATCGAAAAAAATCGAACCAAATTGATAATTTTGGTTCGATTTTTTGATTTCGATTCGGTTTTGCTCACCCCTAATCAAGCCTAGGAGCCTTTAAAGCATGAAGGCTTTTAATTGCAACATCTATTTCTGCATCTGTTACAGGACAAACTAGCATCTCATTAATCTCATCTGAAATCACATGCTTCACATTCTATAAAATACTATCCTACACAACTTTTCATGGTACATTGTAGCCTCACTGAATTGGATTTTGATTTTCTTCTTGACAACTGAAGCATGAAAATATTTTGTGTTTCTATCACCTTCTTTTAGCCATAATTCTTTTTACCTCTGAAGCCAAAACATTTCCTCCATCTCCCACAGACTGCTCAACTCATTGCTCCATCTCTGTTACAGATTCTTATCATAACCAATGGCGGGATCATCATACAAAATTTCATTGTAACTCTCCTATTTTCATTCTAGAATTACCTATAGTTTGCTTATGCCATTCCTTAAATCTTCTATCACACTTCTGAAGTTTCATTTGCAGATGTTCCAAGTCCTGCATAACAGGTTCAGAGTCCCATACCTTATCTTTAATTCTATTCTAATCTTCACAGACAATCCATTTACCTTTGAAATTGAATCCACTATAAGCCTTCACTATTACTCCTTCAAAATTTAAACATATTGGCCTATGATCATAACCACATAGCTTCTCATGGTACATTGTAGCCTTACTGAACTGGATTTTCCATCTCCAATTGCACATCATTTTGTCGATTCTTTGAGCAATGGCTATACTACCTTCTTGCTTGTTGAACTAAGTATTACTAGGGCCCTGATACTTTAGATCCATCAGCTCACATTTAACAATCTAGTCTACAAAATGCTTTACTTTCCTAGACTGGACTATTCTTCCCCCATATTTCTCATATTACTCTAAAACATTATTCAAATCTCCACCTACTACCTAGCTTTTATCCTCATTTGGTTTTAGAGTAACCCATTTTAAAAGTGACTTTTCTTTATCACTTTTATATGGCCTCCTATATCGTAGACTCTGAATCTAGCTAGCATTTGCATCCTTTCTTTTACATCTTATATTCATATACTGAGGATTGGTCTTTAAAACAATAATCGTTAATTCCTCTAATCACCATAAAGTAAGTCCTCTAGCTACCTGAATAGCTTCAACATACTCCCTATCCTCACATTTGAACCGTTTCCTAATCTTCTTCAAATATTTAATACTTTGCTTAATCTTAGCTAAGAAAACAAAAACAGGATGTTTTGATCTCATAAGATCACTTAAGAATTAAACTGTCAAGGGATGCATTAACCTTTGACAGTTCAAAAGTATATGAATCATGCCAATTTTGTGGCTTTTGGGGAGCCACCAATGCCATGTTCACTAGTACGACTGTTCAAAGATACATTTTCCTCAACTGAACCCTTTTTTAATAGTCAAATTTTACAACCATACCCCTCTGCATCAATTTCATATTTTATGCTTATTGCTTCTATTGCCTGGTTTTTCATTTTGAATCTTCTGATTTTCTTTTGGGCCTTCCCCTTCACTATACTCCAATTGTAATGCCGGAGTAAAATCCAAATTGAAGTTTTGGGCCTTTATGACTTCCTATGCCTGCTTTTGGACTTCTATTAGGCCTAAGTCCATTCTCTTTTGCATATTCTCTCTCTCATACTCTTCATTAGCATTGCTATCTGAATTTCCAATGGGCCCATCTAGGTCCATTTCTTCCTCCTTTTATTAGAAATAACATTAACTTTTGTGTGGCCCACTTCCTTGTACTCTTTATTACTTCCTTCCATACTTCTCAGAGTCAAGGACTGTAGCTTTTGAACATTCTCCACTTCTCTTGTTAATACCTCACCACCCTTCTTTGCATTCTCAAGCTCCTCTACCAATAACATCTTGATTTTTATCTGATGGGGCATGAAGAATTTCTACCACTAGCCTGCACTGAGTGTGAAAAGCTCACTCAACTTTCTTTTTCATTTTCCAAACCAATCTCTACTGCCTTCTTCTTAATACTAGAGATTTTTTTATTACTCCAGTAAAGGACCTCCACTCTTATCTATGGTCCATACCAAAATATTTGCAGCCGTAACACCTTCATACCTTAATTTACTAGGAAAGGTAGGACATTTCCCTAACGAATGAGTCATCAATCCACATTTGTCACAGAACTGAGGAAGATGCTCATAATAAAATCTTATCCAATTTTCTTTAGCATCCTTGTAATTCTTGAATCTTAGATAAATAGAAGCATTAATATCCATCCATTCTCTTATTCTCATCAATAGTTTCCATCCATATCAATCCTCTAGTGTACAATCTACTTGAATCGATCCTTTAAACACTTGCTCAACTATCATCTATGTATTCCTTTTATTCAATTGATCTAGGAAATACCAATGATTATCATTAAGAACTTCTCCCTGTTAAAAGGAATCTCTTTAATTGGTAATGATGAGGTCCGTCTTTGAATGATGAGCAACTTCCCTTAAACCCTTTATGGAACCCCTTCTTCAATCTTTTCTCTATCCTGTTCACAATAGAAGTTAAAGAGAAAAGCATTTTCTTCACTTGTAAAGTCTACTTCAAAACCTTTTAAAGCAATACCATGAAAAAATTCTGGTGGCAGAACTCGTACAATCATAAATGCCTTCCTAATCATCCCAACATTAAATGACTTGTCTCCAACTACCTTCCTAATTAAAACCAAGCTAAGCACATTTAAAGAAATACCATGATAAAATTCTAGTGGCAAAACTTTAATAGAATGACTTATTTCTGCCAGTCCTTCCCACCTGAGCTAGAAGCCATTTCCTTGTAAAACCTCATACAACAAAGAATACTATACTAGATGAGATTTAAATAATAGAAAATGATTAACTTAAAACTAATTATTAAAATTTTAGATTAGAAATAACTGTAACTATTGAAAAGTGGAAAAACTTTCTAGAGAGAAGTTAGAATTTTTCTCACTTAGAATATTTTTCAAAAAACAAAATTGAAATCAAAATTAATTATCAATTAATTATAAAATTCTATCTATTATTAATTATTATTAGCTTTCTCTTGTGGGTAAAACATATCCTTTTTTTATTTTAAAAAGAATTTGAAATTTTAGTCTTTTATTTTTCATTTGGACAAAGTTGATACATGCTCGTGAAATAATTTCAAAAAATAAGAGTAAAGTCACTTAATTTTTAAGAAAAATTAAAAATAGAAAGGTGAAAGGTGAATGTGTTTTCCCTAAAATAGATTGTTAATCACTAAGACCATTATCAATCATAATCATGTTAATAAAGGGAGTAATTTCTATTAAAATAAAAGTATTGGAGATAAATTTTAAAAACTAAGAGCATAAAAACTTGAATAAAAAATAGAAGTATTTGCGTCTGACGTGATCTCGAGTTGTTAAGAGCACTCGGGTAAGGATAAATCGGTTCAGAAGTCCTTAGTATGATAATAGTAAATGGATCTCTCGTTAAGTCTAGGTTAGAAATCTCAATAACACGAATAAGAAAATGAATATTCCTTTTGTTTTAACCTCAAAATTAGAACAAAATAGTCACTATTTGTGGTATTTTTGGACACAATAATGGAATAACTAAAAGAAAGGGAACAAATCAAAGGAATATAAAAGATAATCTAAGATTGGATATGTGTCTCTAATTCTGAGGGATGACGTCTCCACCGAACACCATCTTCAAATCCTTGGGTCGATCTATTCTTCTCTGGATGTAGGTTGAACCATCACCAAGAAGGAAGGAGATGGGTTGTCTCTAGGTAGTGGTTGGATTAGGATTTTGTTTGAGAGAAAAGAAAAAAAATTATTTGTCTGAGTGTGTGTTGATGGTGGTTCTAGAAATTTGAGCCCTTTATATAGGTTTCCAAAGCCAGTGGAATCCTGCTCTAGAGACAATGCGTGTTTGGGCTTGAAATCATGATATTTGGGCTTTAGGCCTTCAACTAAGTGATTTTGGAGATACACTTGGATTGGGGACCGACATAACTAGGTCTTTGGAGAGTGGGATTTAGCCAATCACGGCCTAAGATTGATGGGGGTGGACCTTTACTGGCTTTAAGCCGAATATCTCGCCTTGGGGCTTGATATGAAAACTTTATCCATTTGGCTAGCTTGGAGGGGATTCCTTCCTTACACTTATGCCTATCTTTTGAACCGACTAAGGACGAGTCAGGAAACCCCATTCTTGGGCCTAGACCAACCTCCTCGCTTAGAGGCCTCAAGGAGAGGCCTTGGATGTCTTGGTTCATTCTGAGGGCCTGAGGTAGGCCTTGTTTTTTCCAAGCCTTGGAATTTTGGGCTACTTTCTACAATGCCCCTTGCATCCTTTACCGAGACTCTTGGCTATTACTCCGCTACGAATGCGACTACATCGGTGATTCTTCCTGGGACATGGGGAAATTATGCTTCTTTTATTCATCGGTGGGGGATCGAATTTGGCGCCATAGTTCAAGGTTTCTTTTCAATTACTTGTCTTTTCACCTTTTGATGTTTCAGGTCCTTTCCTACCTAATTTTCACGCTAAAATTTGTATCAAGAAGCGGAATGGTCACCTCATTAATAGGAGGACTATACACTCTTATTCCTTGATCAATTTACTCTCCACTTGCCAAAAAGCACTAAAGCAACCTTCATATCTCTTTCCGATTTTTTCTCATGGTAAGTTCTTGATTTTTTTTCCTTTTCTTTCTTTTATCGCTTTACACTACAAAATTTTTTTTTTTTACTGACGCAATTTTTGGCGTCAGTAATTACTGACGCCAAAATTAACGTTATTGACTCCCTACTGACGCAAAGAAAAAAATTAAGTAATTTACTGACGCAATTTTTGGCGTCAGTAATTACTGACGCCAAAATAACGTTACTAACCCCTACTGACACAAAAAAATTAATTAATTAATTTACTGACGGAAATTACTGACGCAATTTTTGGCGTCAGTAATTACTGAGGCCAAAATTAACGTTACTGACCCCCTACTGACGCAAAAAAAATAATTAATTTATTGACGCCATTTACTGACGCAATTTTTAGCGTCGTTAAAGAGTCAGAAATTGGAAAAAAATTTACTGACGCAATTTGGCGTCAGTAAATCATCAGAAAATACATGGACGGGAATGAAAATTTTTTACGTATAGTCG
>CAOJBK013343158.1:0-16177 GCA_948294925.1 Codiaeum variegatum
CAATCTCAGCTAGGGTCATGGAATATTCAAACCCTATATACTAGATAATATGACTTCTATCCAGTTCTAATTCTCAATAAATCGATTCCTACTAGAAACTCTTTCTAGTGAATCTTTACTACCTTGGCCAAGGATTTGTAAATCGAGAATAATCAGAAGTCATAGGATTCCTTCTTTGTTAACCTAAGTTAATGAATTCTTTCTTGGAGATCACTTATCTCAACATACCACTAATTATGGCCACCATATGCCATGTAACAATACTTGATTAGCATTGGTATGTAAGCAGTAACAAACCATAGCCACCAATATGTTAGATAACATGTCACCTCAAGTTTAAGGATTAGATGCACAATTACAATCTAGATGATCAGACATTGACTAGTGGATAAAACCCATGTGTCTATCATCTAATGTCATTATTCGAATTACTCATCTCATGAGTGTCCATGTGTTGTCACGACATCACATCTTTGTAGTGTGACACTCACTACCTCCATATCTACAAGTATCACATACTTGTCATGGATGACAATAGAGGTGTTGGTCTCTCTGGATTAATGATGTTCCTACCAATAATCCTATGACAGTGAGCTTACTTTATGGTCTATGACAAAAAGAATCTTTCTCCAAATTCCCAAACTCTTTGAGGATAAATTCTTTTACATAAAACTTAAGGAAGATATATATGTATTGTAATAAAATGAAAACAATCATTAAATGAAAACATATACATTAATAGATATAAATGGATTAATATTACAAATATATACATATAGTATAGGCTCTAGGGCATACAACCCTAACAGCTAGCACACGGGCTGCCTATATTCTCGTACGCAGTGAGCCGGTACCTTAGCACGTAGTGAGACAGCATGTGTACGGCCAACACTCATGCACACTGCGAACTAGCACTCTAGGCTGCTAGTACGCTAGCATGCAGGCTACCGACATGCTAGAACACTGCAAGCTAACATGCTATGAGCCATCACACTGGCTGCTAGTATGTTAGGCTACTAGTACACTATGAGCCAGAATGCCGGCTGTAAGCATGCTTGCAGGCCGCGAGCCTGAACGCTAAGCTTCCAGCATGTGGCCTAGTAACACACTAGCACGGTGCGAGCCAACAAGCTAGGCTGATAGAACATGAGCTGCCAGATGCTACAAGCCAGTAAGAGAGCGACCAATACGCTAGGCTACCATCGCACGAGCTGCCAACACGCTGCGAGCCAGCACGCGGGCTGCTAGCATGCTAGGCTACCAGGACGCTAGGAGTTAGCGTCCTATGAGCCTGCATGCAGGCATCTAGCAAACTAGGCTGCCAGCACACTATTGAAGGTAACCATCTGTTTACTAACTCACCCCCATTTCTATATCTCCATATCCAATTGTTCGACTGATATGAAAATTTTAAAGGTATTATTTATGGATGAAAATGATCCCATGCAATATTTCATCCCAATCTGAGTTCGTATGTAAAAGTTGTCCGCACGCCGCAGCCTCAGTGGATGGATGGTAGGTCGAATCTCTCGATATACTTGTCCGTTTGGGATGAAATTTGGTGGAGAATTCATTTAAGGTTATAATAGAACCCATACAAAATTTCAATCGAGTCCTAGTTCCTATGTGGAAGTTAGGGGGTACTCTCCTTCTCGTACCTAGTGATTTCCCCTGCTCAAACAGCCAATTTTTTACATTTTACATATATGTGGGGGTGTGAGGTCGAGCCCCTACAAGTAAAAAAATTTTTTTGCCTCCATATCAATGTTAGTGCATCTATTAGGCTATGCATTCCTTTTGTATGACATTTTGGTGATGCATATTAAGCACACAACCATGATAAGTTACCGTTAACCAAAGGCCTCGAGCCACAGCTGACACCAACACACTATGGAAATCGAAAAAAAATCATTGGATTGGCCCTATGAGGCATTCAAAGTCTTGAATTGTTGTTCAAAGTGTCATTTCCCTACATTTGGTCCCATTACATATGAGCTAATTGATGAGCGGAGCCGATGCACAGCCTGTCGAAAAAAGTATTTCCTGAAGGCCACCCTCATCACCTCTCGCTCTTCTGGGGGCTTTGCGATAACATTTCGTTAGTTTTTCATTGTGTCCATAACATGTTCATCGCAGCGTAAATGGAAGCAGGGCGTACGTGGAGGCGCATTGTACTAATGGTGGCCCTCGGGAAAAATTGCCCCGCACTTGAAAATAAAGTTTTTTGTTGGATCGTCCCACTTCTTCATGCCTTATGGGGTAAGAAAAGGCTCCAATTGTTTTTCAAAGTGGCATTTCTCAAGCTTCAGTTCCATTATATGAGGAGTTGATCGACGAGCGAAGCCGATGCATGGCCCGTCGGGTGTGATGAAGCGAGGCGACCCTCCAAAAAAAGTTTTTCCCGAGATTCACTCTCACCACCTCTCACTCATCTGGGGATTTGTGATAACATTTCATTAGTTATTCATCATGTCCATGACATGTTGTTTGACAGAGCATAAACGGAAGCAGGGCGTACATGGGGGGCCGACATGCTGATGGTGGCCCTCGGGAAAAATTATCTCGCACTCTAAAAAAAATATTTGTTAGATCACCCCGCTTCTTCACACCTTATGGGGCATGTAAAGGCTCTAATTTTTGTTCAAAGTGGCATGTCACTAGCTTTGGTCCCATTACAGATGAGCTAATCGACGAGCGGAGCCGATGCAAGGCCCGTCGGGCGTGATAAAGTGGAGCAACCCTCCAAAAAATGTTTTTCCTGAGGGCCACCCTCATCACTTCTCACTCTTCTGGGGATTTTTTATAATGTTTCATTAGTTGTTCATCATGTCCATGACATGTTGTTTATCACAGCGCAAATGGAAGCGGGGCGTACGTAGGGGCGTAACGGGCTGATAGTGGCCCCCGAGAAAAATTGTTCCTCATTCAGAAAGATTATTCTACACCATTCCTTGGCATCTAGTAGGGTTTATGATGATTTCATTCGGTGTTTCTACATTGCTTATTGATCATACAACCTGGACAGGCTGTTGTTCGTCCTGTGGGATTGTTGTACAGTGTACGTGATGGCACATGAGTGGTTTTCATTTTACTATGGTTGGCAGGCTCTTTGCTTCAGCATCGAACCGTTGGCCTTGCATGTTCTTCATTATTGGCCCGATATGTGGTTTGTTAAGTGGCAAAGATTTGTTTCCTATGTTGCATTCCCACGCAAAGTGGAATTCTTCACACGCATTATTCCTTTATTTTGCCTTGTGCCTAACACATCTAACCGACTACAGTGGCTTGACGATCACCTCACATGCTTTTAGTGCAGAAAATGATGTTGGAGGAAGGCTCATGCCCTTTGTATTATCCCATATCTCCTTTCATGAACTACAGACATGCCCATCTTTGACCCTCCTAACATGCTGCAATTATGGCATGCCATGCGCTTCATGCGAGCATTGACGTTGGTAAGGAATGCTACTTGGTTGATCATGCCCATAGTCATATGCTTGTCTAAAATTTTAAGCCACACATGTGTAAGTTTGAACTAATTCAGACTGTGAAACTGTGAATGGCTCATTAAATCAATTATAGTTTGTTTGATGGTATCTACTACTCGGATAACTGTAGTAATTCTAGAGCTAATACGTACAACAAACCTCGACTTCTAGAAGGGATGCATTTATTAGATAAAAGGTTGACGTAGGGTCTGCTGTTACTCTAATATTCATGATAACTCGACGGATTGCTTGACCATCGTGCTTGAGACACATCATTTAAATTTCTGCCCTATCAACTTTTGATGGTAGGGTAGAGGCCTACTATTAGACCCTTGATGGCTAGTGGCAGCCAAAGGTGCTTGTCGTGACACACTGGTATGCAAACACCAAAGGGTTGATGTTGGCATATGGCTGGTACATGCCTGGATAGTGTGGGATCTTACTAGATGTTGATTTGACATGCTGGGATGCTCAATAACACAAGCAAGGTTTGTAGCCAAGGATTGGCTAAGTGCTGAGCAGGATAGGTTGGGGCAGAATCCTATCGTGTGGGTGATGAGGATTGGCTCACACAAGATAGAATCTAGCTCGCAACTGACATCCTTGGCATGCTGTAACATGGGATGGCTCGAAAGCAGACAGACCATTGCAGGCAAACAGCGTGTAGCAGCTCAGCACAAAATGGCATTCATCAATTTAGAAGCTATTTACTTAATTTTATTATAATGTATTATTGCATTGGGATTGCTAAACATCTAATAAAAAGATTGTAATTCTGTTGGCATATTTGTAATGTCTTTAAGATGTACTTTGGGGGTACTCTCCTCCTTGGACCTAGGAGTTCCTACTGCTTACAGACCTAATTTTCTACATTTAACATATATAGGGTAGGAAGGTGTGTCACTGGTTGGCACCCCTTGTCCTACGGTTGCTGGGGCCACCTTCCCACACATGGGGTAAGCTTTTTTGAGGGTTGATGACAAGCCTAACGTGGGAAAAATACGGGCTAACGAATCGAGGGAAAGATTTGTGTCTAGTTGCTAGAAAATCAGGGCTTTATGGTTAAGGACTTGGCTGTGGGAGTCAGTCAAGGGGATGGCACGCCCCAAGCATGCAAGGTGGTTATTTAGATAAGACTATGGGTAGTTTGGCTTGTCTAAAATCCACATGGAAGATTGAAGCTTCTGATAGGGCGTTTGTGTTTTTAAATTTTAAACAACCCTATGGCAGTTGGGGGTGTCAACTGCCTCTGGATAATGTAACTGCGCCCTAGTATTTAAAGGGATGGCAGATAAGTTTTAGGTAGTGAGAGAAACACCTATAAGTAATCTCTATTACCTTGTATGCTCTTTGTATTTACCTTTGAGTTAATAAAGGTTGGCATAATTGTTGTACATTGTGTGTGGCTTGGTTTCTACTTGTTGCCTACTACTTCTGTGCGACATTGGCATTGGGCTTTGGCCTAAGATGTATGTGTGACTATTTAATTGTGTTAGCTATTATGTGTTTGCCTAACTCTTGAGAGAACCTCTGGTTTTTGTGTGGGAAAAACTTGCTGACTAAGTGGGACACTTAGGCATCGCAGTTGGCAGTGTTCATACGAAAAAAAAAAATTGAGTTGAAATTCACCCCTGTGACAACTGGTATCAGAGCACAATGGATTAGTGGTTATGCCTGGTGGAAACAATGAAATCAAAGAGCGATTGGTGCAAATTGAAGCACTATTAGGCAGGTTACAGGATCCTCTAAAGGGGAAGGAGCCTATCCCTCCAGTGTTTGATCGGTTGACGATTCTAGAGGTCGAATGCAAGGATCTTACAAAGGCAGTTGTGGACAATACAAATGAATTGAGAGAGATCAATGATGATCTCTATAATCAAATCAATGTGCTACGGAAGGCTGTTGGTGGCACTGTTGATGGGAAACGAGTAGTGAAAGTCCCCGAACCCAGTGCCTACAATGGGATACATAGTGCCAAGGAGTTGGAGAACTTCTTATGGGACATAGAGCAGTACTTTGCTGCTTCCAAGGTTGCGGAGATAGAGTAGGTTACAATCACTAGTATGTATTTGGTTGGGTATGCCAAATTATGGTAGCGTTCACGGTCTGCAGAGGATGCCAGCAACGGCAAAGAGAAGATTGAGTCATGGGATCGACTTAAAAAGGAATTGAAGGATCGGTTCCTACCTTGTAATTCATCTTGGGTTGCGAGGGAGTCCCTAAAATGGTTGAAACACGTTGGAACTGTGAGGGACTATGTGAAGCAGCTCACATCATTATTGTTGGATATCTCAAACATGTCGGAGGAAGAGAAGTTGTTCAACTTAATGTCTGGTTTGCAACCATAGGCACAAGTTGAACTGCGCAAACAGAATGTGAAGGATCTATCCGTCGCGATTACTGCCGCGGATGCTCTTGTAGACTTCAAGGTCAACAAGGATGTTGAGGGTGCCTTGAAATCACATTCTATGAGAGATGACAAGAGCAAGGGAAAGAAAGAGAAACTGAAGAAGTACAAGAGTGTAGTTGATAAGAAGAAGCAAAGGGAGCATGCTTCTACTTCATTTAATATAGGAAAAGGCATTCCTAATGCACACCAGGGTTGTTTTCTTTGAAACGGACCACATCGGGCCAAAGATTGTGTAAAGAAAGAGAAATTGAATGCTATGCTTGCGGGAGAAAATCGCAGCAAAGATGTTTGTCAGGAAGTTGCCACGTTGGTCAATCCATTGCAATTGATCAACACCATTGTTGCTGATTTGAGTCATTTATCACTTTTAAACCCTATGACAAATGACTTGGCTACTACTCAAGCCATGCTAATGCATGTGAATTTAAAGGTCAATGACCATGACATCATTGGGATGGTGGATATGGGTGCTACGCACACCTTCATTTCTACCAGAATTGTCAAGAAGTATGGGCTGAAGTGTCAAAATGCCCAAACTTTCTGAAGACTGTCAATGCGATGGCACTGGCTGTGGTTAGTATGGCATATGATGTCCCTGTATCATTAGGAACTTAGTCAGGGAAGGTGAGTTTTTTTGTCATTCCATTGGATGACTTTGACTTGATTTTAGGGATTGAGTTTTGTAGGAAGATGAAGATAGTCCCTATGCCTCACTTAGATGGAGTAATGATTATGCAGGAGGCATGTCCCTGCTTTATTCCTTGCTGCCACACTTTTGCTAGGGAGAAACAAAAGGGAAATTCAGAATGTGTCTCATCCATAGGGGTTGAGAAGGGTTTGATGAGGGGTCTGGATACGCACCTTATGGCTATGATAGAGATTAAGCCAGACCATACTGTGGAAGTCCCGGATTATATTGTTGTTGTGTTAAAGGAATTCAGTGATGTTATGCCTATTGAATTTCCTAAAACCTTGCATCCATGAAGGAGCAAGGCTAAGCGTGCTCCACCAGTGGTACGAAAATAGTACATTGATGAGGTTGAGGAGATTCCTAACCACAGGACATTGGGGCAAAGCAAGAAGAATAGGCATATGCATTTCCTTGTCAAATGGAGGGGAAAGCCTATTGCTGATGCTGCTTGGGAGAGAGATACTTCTCTGTGGCAGTTTGAGGATAAGGTAGGTGCCTATCTTCAAAAGTTACCTACTAGTAGTGGGGACAATGGTCAGGCTACCATGCTTAATGTAATGTAGGTATACTCTATCCTGACCTTAATCATTTAGAATTTATTCCCTATGAAGTGCATGTTAATGTTGGGGAAGATTATGTGAGTGGGACCTTAATATTCGAAGGTTATCCCATGGAGTTTATTGGTTGGCATCTTGAAATTCCTGAGATGTTGTATACATATGAGGAGAGGGAGATGTTTGCTGTGGTGTGTTGCTTAAAGAATTAGACTCATGTACAAGTCAATGAGTGATTCACTATGTTGAGTGACACCTTATTCAATGAATTTTTCATGAGGACCAGGAGAATTATGCCGAGGCATTTCTACTGGTTGGACTTTCTGATGGGTTTTGATTTTGCTTGGATCCATGAGACTAATATGGAGACTCGGTGGGATACTCTGCAACATATACAGGCCTTAACAATGAGGACATTGTCTTCTTTGGGTGGGGGAGGTCTGTTAGGCCCTTGACGGCTAGTGGCAACCAAAGGTAATTGTCGTGACATGCTAGCATGCAAACACTAAGGGGTTGATGTTGGCATATGGCTGGTACATGCCTGAATAGTGTGGGCTCATGCTGGATGTTAGTTTGACATGTTGGGGTGCTCAACAACACAAGCAAGGTTGGTAGCCAAGGATTGGCTAAGTGTTGAGCAGGATAGGCTGGGGTAGAATCCTACAGTGCGGAGAATGAGGACTAGCTCGCACAAGACAAACTCTGGCATGTGGGTGACTTACTCTGGCTCGCAGCTGATAACTTTGGCATGTTGTGACATGGGCTGGCTCACAGGCAGACAATGTGCAGCAGCTCAACATAGAATGGCATTAGTCAGTTTAGAAGCTAGTTACTTAATTTTATTATGATGTATTGTTGCATTGGGATTGCTAAACATCTAATAAAAGGATTGTAATTCTATTGGCATATTTGTAATGTCCTTGAGATGTACTTTGGGGGTACTCTCCTCCTCGGACCTAGGAGTTCCTACTACTCACAGACCTAATTTTTTACATTTAACATATATAAGGTAGGAAGGTGTGTCACTGGTAGGCACCCCTTGTCCTACGGTTGCTGGGCCACCTTCCCACGTATGGGGCAAGCTTTTTTTAGGGCCAATGATAAGCTTAACATGGGAAAAATGCAGGCTAACGAATCGAGGGAAAGATTTGTGGTTAGTTGCTAGAAAATCAGGGTTGGATGGTTAAGGACTTGGCTGTGGGAGTTAGTCAAGGGGCTGGCACGCTCCAAGCATGCAAGGTGGTTGTTTGGATAAGACTATGGACAGTTTGGCTTGTCTAAAATCCACATAGCAGATTGAAGCTTCAGACAGGGTGATTGTGTTTTTAAATTTTAAACAACCCTATGGCAGTTGGGGGTGTCCACTGCCTCTGGATAATGTAATTGCCCCTTAGTATTTAAAGGGATGGCAGATAAGTTTTAGGCAGGAAGAGAAACACCTGTGAGTGATCTCTAGTGCCTTGTATGCTCTTTGTATTTACCTTTGAGTTAATAAAGGTTGGCATAATTGTTGTACATTGTGTGTGGCTTGGTTTCTACTTATTGCCTACTACTTCTATGCGACATTGGCATTGGGCTTTGGCCTAAGCTTTATGTGTGACTATTTAATTGTGTTGGCTATTGTGTGTTAGCCTAACTCTTGAGAGAACCTCTGGTTCTTGTGTGGGAAAAACTTACTGGCCAAGTGGGACACTTAGGCATCGCAGTGGGCAGTGTTCATAGGAAAAAAAATTTGAGTGTGAAATTCACCCCTTTGTATTATCCCATATCTCCTTTCACGAATTATAAACATGCCCATCTTTGACCCTCCTAATGTGCTACAATTATAGCATGCCATGCACTTTATGTGAGCATTGACGTCGGTAAGGAATGCTACATGGTTGATCATACCCATAGTCATATGCTTGTCTCAAATTTTAAGCCATGCATGTGTAAGTATGAACTAATTCAGACTGTCAAACTACGAATGGCTCATTAAATCAATTATAATTTGTTTGATGGTATCTACTACTCAGATAACCATAGTAATTCTAGAGCTAATATGTATAATAAACCCTGACTTCTAGAAGGGATGCATTTTTTAGATAAAAGGTTGACATAAGGTCTACTGTTACTCTGATGATTCATGATAACTCGACAGATTGCTAAACCATTGTGCCTACGACACATCATTCAAATTTCTGCCCTATCAACTTTTGATGGTAGGGTAGAGGCCTACCATGGTGGTGACAGGTGATGGAGAATTAGGGCTCGATTCTGGAGAGGGAGCCTGAGAAATGACTACCACATCCAAGGAAGGCAACAGGCATGCAAATTACCCAATCCTGACATTGGGAGGCAGTGACAATAAATAACAATATCGGGCTCTATGAGTCTAGTAATTGGAATGAGTACAATTTAAATCTCTTAAATAAAATCCATTGGAGGGCAATCCTGGTGCTAGCAACCATGGTAATTCTAGCTCTAATAGCATATATTTAAGTTGTTGTAGTTAAAAACTCGTAGTTGGACTTGGGTTGGGTCAAGCAGTTTTCCTTTCGATGTGCACCTGTCGACCTATCCCTTTTGTCAACGATGTGCTCCTGGCATTAAGTAACTAAGTCGTGCCTCTGGCGCTGTTACTTTGAAGAAGTTAGAGTGTTCAAAGTAAGCCTACACTCTATAAACATTAGCATGGAATAACATCATAGGATTTTGGTCCTATTGTGTTGGCCTTCGAGATTAGAGTAATGAATAACAAGGATAGTTAAGGGCATTCGTAGTTCATAATCAGATGTGAAATTCATAGAAAGATTATTCTACACCATTCCTTTGCATCCAACGGGGCATGCGACAGTTTCATTCGGCGTTTCTGCATCGCTTGTTGAGCATACAACCTGGACAGGCTATCATTCATCGCATAGGATTGTTGCACAGTATATGTGATGGCGCATGAATGGTTTTCATTCTGCTATGGTTAGTGGGCTCTTTGCTTGAGCATCAAACCATTAGCCATGCATGTGCCTCATTATTAGCCTAATAGGTGGTTTGTTACATGGCAAAGATTTGTTTCCCATGTTGCATTCCCACATAAGTGGAATTCTTCATATGTGATATTCATTTATTTCACCTTGTGCCCCCCATAAGGCATGGGGTGAACCACACAGTGGCATTTGAGATCCTATCATGTCTAATCGACTCCAATGGCTTGATGATCACCTCTCATACTTTTGGATGCAAAAAATGATGCAGGAGGAAGGCTCATACCCTTCGTATTATCCCATATCTCCTTTCATGAATGATATACATGTCCATCTTTGACCCTCCTAACATGCTACAATTATGGCATGCCAGGCGCTTCGTGTGGGCATTGACGTTAGTAAGGAATCCTACCTGGTTGATCCTGCCAATAGTCATATGCTTGTCTCAAAGATTAAGCCATGCATGTGTAAGTATGAACTAATTCAGACTGTGAAACTGCAAATGGCTCATTAAATCAGTTATAGTTTATTTGATGGTATTTACTACTCAGATAATTGTGGTAATTCTAAAGCTAATACATGCAACCACCCTCAACTTCTGGAAGGGATGAATTTATTAGAAAAAAGGTCGACGCAGGGTGTGTCTTTGCTCTGATGATTCATGATATATCAAAAAATTACATGGCCATCATACCGGCGATGCATCATTTAAATTTATGCCCTATCAACTTTTGATGGTAGGGTAGAGGCCTACTGTTAGACCCTTGATGGCTAGTGGCAGCCAAAGGTGCTTATCATGACACTCTGGCATGCGAGCACCAAGGTTTTAATGTTGGCATATGGCTAGGACATGCTTGGATAGTGTAGGCTCTTGTTAGATGTTGGTTTGACATATTGGGATGCTCAACAAGGTTGGCAACCAAGGATTGGCTAAGTGCTAGGCAGGTTGGGTTGTGGCAAAACCCTACTGTGCAGGTGATAAGGTTTGGCTCGCACATGACAAACTCTGGCATACTGCTGACACACTCTGACTCGTAGCTGACAACCTTTGGTGAGCTGTGACATGGGCTGGCTCACAGGTAAACAGGCCATGGCAGGCGGACAGTGTACAGTAACTCAACACAGAATGGCATTCATCAGTTTGAAAGCTATTTACTTAATTTTATTATGATGTGTTATTATATTTGGATTACTAAACATCTAATAAAATGATTGTAATTCAATTAGCATGCTTACATTATCCTTAAGATATACTTTGGGGGTACTCTCCTCCTCGGACCTAGGAGTTCCTCCTACCCACAAACCCAATTTTTTACATTTTACATATATAGGGTAGGAAGGTGTGTCACTGGTAGGCACCCCTTATCCTACGGTGGCTTTAACCACCTCTCACACATGGGGCAAGCTTATTTGAGGGCCAATGACAAGATAAACATGGGAAATGTGCGCTAATGAATCAAGGGAATGATTTGTGGTTGTTTGCTAGAAAGTCAGGGATGGTTGGCTAAGGACTTGGCTATGGGAATCAGTTGAGGGGCTGGCACTCACTTGGCATGCCCCAAGCATGCAAGGCGATTGTTTAGGTATGGTTATGAGCAGTTTTGCTTGTCTAAAACCCACGTGGCAGATTAAGGCTTTAGACATGGTGGTTATGCATTTAAAATTCAAACTTCCTATGGCAGTTGAAGGTGTCAACTACCTCTAGATAATGTAACTATCCCCCCTAGTATTTAAAGGGATGGAAAATCAGTTTGTAGGGATGAAAGAAACACCTGTGAGTGATTTTCATTGCCTTATATACTCTTTGTACTTATCTTTGAATTAATAAAAAGGTTAGCTCATTCGATGTGCTTTGTATGTAGCTCAGTTTCTACTTGTTTCCTATGAAATATTTATGAAATTAGCATTGGGCTTTAGCCTAAGCTTTGTGTTTGACTAACTCATTGTGTTGGTTATTGTGTATTAGCCAAACACTTGATAGAACCTCTGGTTCTTATATGGGAAAGATTTGTTGACTAAGTGGGACACTTAAGCATCACAGCAGGTTGCATTCATCCGAAGAAAAAAAATTAGTATGAAAACACCCGTATGACAGGAAAACCACCCAGTAGCATTCGATAGTAGGAAGTTCAAGCTTACTGAACAATGATACTCTGCACATGAAAAGGAGATGGTGGTTGTGGTTCATTATCTTTGTATTTAGAAGGTTTATTTACTGGAGACTAAGTTCAAAACTCATAAGAAGTTATCCCCAAAGCAAGCTTATTGTCAAGAGTTTTTGGCTGAGTATGATTTTATATAGGAGCACAAGCCATGAAAGCATAACCAAGTGGTTGATGCTCTAATCAAGAAGGAGGTATTTGCTACCATCTATGCTGTGTCTCGTGTGGAGACAACATTACTAGATAGGATTAGAGATGCTACTAAGGAAGACACTTGTTTGGTGCACAGGTATTGGATTGAGGATGGCCTCTTAATGCATAAGGGAGGAAGGTTCTTTATTCCTTTTGCTAGTGCCTTAATGAAGGACTTATTGAAAGAGACTCATGATCCTCAATGGGCTAGACATCTAGGTGTTGGGAGAATGCTAGCTTTGCTATCCCGCTCCTACTTCTGGCCGAAGATGAAGGATGATATAGAGTCTTATGTGCCAACAAGATAAAATTGAAAGGAAGAAAGAGGCAAGCTTGCTAGAGCCTTTGCCCATTCTAGAAAAGCCTTAGGTGTCGATTTCAATGGATTTCATTAGTAGGTTTCCTAAAGTCAACGACATGAGACTCAGGTAATGGTTGTTGTTGACAGATTCTCTAAATATGTTATGTTTATTGCTGCCCCTTCTACTTGTTCTTATGATGTTACTATAAAGTTGTTCTATAAGTATGCTGTCAAGTACTTTGTCCTACCAAATGATATTGTGAGTGATTGGGATGCGAGATTTACAGGCCGGTTTTGGACTTCATTATTCAATATGATGAGGACTGACTTGAAATTCACTCTGAATCACCCACAAACTGATGGGAAGACTGAAAGAATTAATCATATGATGGAAGAGTACTTGAGGCATTATGTTATTGCAAGTCAGAGGAATTGGTTGGAACTTTTGGACAGTGCACAATTTTGCTATAACTTGCATCAATCTTCTGCCACTAAAATGAGTCCTTTTGAGTTGGTATTAGGGCAACAACCTGCCACACCAATTGAAGTGGCTAGGCAACGAACAGGTGGTAAATGTCTAGTAGCATATTGCTATGCGAAAGACAAGAAAGAGATGTATGAGGAGGCCCATGAAAGTTTGAGGAAAGCCCAGTCTCGCATGAAGAAATATGCAGACAAGAAGAGGAGGCCTCTTAAGTTTTTCAAGGGTGACTTGGTGTTACTAAAGTTAACACCACATATTTGGAAGAAGATCAGTAGCAAGGTAATCCACTGTGGTTTGATTCCAAAGTATGATGGCCCTTTTGAAGTGATACAAAAGGTGGGAAATGTGGCTTATCGGTTGAGACTTCCAGAAAGGCTGAAAGTTCACCCCACTTTCCATGTGAGCTTTTTGAAGATGTATCATATTGATCCTAATGATCCAATAAGGAGCAAGGCCAAGTGTGCTCCACCAATGGTGCGAAAACAGTATACTGATGAGGTTGAGGAGATACTTGACCACAGGACATTGGAACAAAGTAAGAAGAAGAGGCTTATTGAGTTCCTTGTCAAATGGAGGGGAAAGCCTATTGTTGATGATACTTGGGATAGAGACACTTATTTGTGGCAGTTTGAGGATGAGGTGGGTGCCTATCTTTAAAAATTACCTAGTAGCAGTGGGGACAATAGTCAGGCTACCATGCTTAATGCTATATAGGTATATTATATGCCTGACCCTGATCATTTAGAATTTATTCCCTACGAGGTGTATGTTAATGTTGGGGAAGATTCTGTGAATAGGACCTTAATAGTCAAAGGTTATCCTGTGGAGTTTATCAGGTGGCATTTTGAAGTTACTGAGATGTTGTATACATACGAGGAGAGGGAGATGCTGGCTACTGTGTGTTACTTAAAGGAGTGGGCTCATATGCTAATCAATGAGCGATTCACAGTGCTGAGTGACACCTTATGTAATGAATTTTTCATGAGGATCAAGGGGATTAGGCCAAGGCATTTCTACTAGTTGGACTTTCTGATGGGTTTTGACTTTACTTAGATCCATGAGACTGATGTGGAAACTAGGTGGGAGACCCTTCAGCATATACAGGCCTTAGTAATGAGGTCCTTTCCTCCTTCTGGTGGGGGAGGTCTGTTAGCCCATTGACGGCTGGTGGTAGCCAAAGGTGCATATCGTGACACGCTGGCATGCAAGTACTAAGGATTTAATGTTGGCTTGTGGCTGAGACATGCTTGGACAGTGTGGGCTTTTGCTAGATATTGTTAGCCTCACATGGTTTAGCACTCTAATTTTGATGATCACAAAATTGATTAGTATGATTAGTCCACTAACCATTTTATGCAGGTCAGTAGTATGTTGATTAGGTCCCTAAGTAGACTGGCATCAGCAAGCTTCAAGAGGCAGACCATTAGGCCCTTAAGAGGTTGGCATCAGCGACCTAATAGAATCATCAGGAGCCTAGCAGAAGAATGCCTGGGAGGCTGGCATCAGCGACCTAATGGATCCATCAGGAGCATAACTGAAGAGTGCCCCAGAAGCTAGCATCAGTGACCTAATTGATCCATCAGGAGCCTAACTCAAGACAAAATTTTAGATAAAGTGTAAAATGGATCGTTGTCAACATACACATGTATAAAACAACTTTTTCATGAAACCAAAATTTTTCATGCATGTGATTAGGCCACTAACTTAACCCATCAGGCCATTGATCAAGCCACTTACTTGAGTCATCAGGCCACTGATCATGCCACTGATAGGTTAAGAAAGAATTTTCAGTGATCTAACTGATCAACGGCTAGAAAAATTTTAAGGACTAAAAAATTATTTTTTAGCAAAAAGCATAGTCAAATCAGTTATTCTTTGAATGACACATAGCTGTTGGAAAAATTTTTAACTTAATATATTTTATTTTTCTCTCTAACAGCTACTTTTTCAAAAGTCTCTATAAAACCATTTCTCTCACTTCAAACAAAAAATAAGGAAACAAACACAGAGAAATATAGAGAGGCTTTGATTGAGCAAAGTTATGTTCTTTCTTTCCGCCTTTTGTCTTGAATTTCTTCATTTACTCTTTTCTCATTCATTTGAAAGAATTTATTGTGCATTTATTTTATATATCAAGTTTGCATTTATTTCAAATCATTTAAAGCTTGAGTTCATCATATTAAATTCTTTCATTTCAACATATTCTTTAAAACTTCATTGATTTGATCCATTGTAGGATATGTTGTAATAAACATTTTTGTTTCTCTTTGTATTTTCAAAACTGAACTGGTTGTACAGGTCCATCAGGCACCTAATCAAGCCTGTGTTGTATTAGGAGTGTCATAGTGATAATTGATAAATTATGTATTAATATATCCCATTTTCTTGATGATTTTGTGCTTTAAATTGAGTTTGATTTATTTGTTCTAAGTGTTTTCAGTTGTTTTCAAGAAATTAATTGAAAGTTAGAAAGGATTATTTTAAAGTCCGGGTTTGAAAGACGAAGAAAATGAGCGAAAACGGAGCAAAAATGGTGGACAATACCTCCTACGGGCATAGGCACAGCCGTGCCAAAGGTTGTACAGCCCATGGGAGGCAGGAGGTTTGTCTGGCCAGGCAGTAGCCTGGCACGGTCCCCTGGCACAGCCGTGCCAGCCTACCGTGCCAAGCTACTACCTCTCAATGGTAAGCTGGCCCGGTCCCCTAGCATGGCCGTGCCAACCATCACAAACCGTGCCAGAAAAACTTGGGAGGGCAGTAGCCTCCCACGGTCCCCTGGCACGGCAGTGCCAGCCAACCGTGCCAGGCTACTTCCCACCAATGCTATCCCATTTTCTCGCAGGGGCGGTGGCACGGCCGTGCCTGCCGCCCGTGCCAATGTACGAAACCTGAAATTTCAGCAAAAACCCTATAGAAACAGACTCCTATTGGACTC
>CAOJBK013346217.1:0-11382 GCA_948294925.1 Codiaeum variegatum
CGTAAAGTACTGGCTCTAGGGCATACAACCCTAACAAATATAACTTTCCACACCAAGTCACCTGCCTCAAATTTTTTTTTTCTAATTCTTTTGTTGTGTGACTTGGATACTTTCTTCTTTTGGACCATAATGCATGTGAAGGCTCTTAGGCATTTTTCATCAACTCCCTCAAGCTCCATCAACATAGCTTGGGAATATTCGTCAGGAGTTAGATCATTTTACCTTGTAAATCTTAAAGATGGAACACATACCTGCAAGGGTAAAATGGCATCATGCCCAAAGGTAAGTGAAAAAGGACTTGCACCAATTGCCTCTCTTTTTGATGTTCGATATTCCCACAAGGTTTCTCACAATATTCTTGGCCAATCTTTCGGATGGTCCTCAAGCATCTTCTCCAATATGCCAATGATGATTTTGTTGCATGCCTCCACTTGACCATTGGCTTTAGCGTAATAAGGAGTTGAGGTAAGATGTTTAATACTATAGTCTTCCATGAAATATTCTTATCTCATCCCCAGTGAACATAGTTCCCAGATCTATAGTAATTGTCTGATGAATCCCAAACTCGTGAATAAGACTTTCTTTGATGAATGGAATAACATCATCTTGCTCAACCTTTTTCATGGGAATTGCATCCACCCACTCGATTTCCATTTAAAATCACTTTCTTATTTTAGTTTTAATAAATCAGAAAATTCTTTTGTTTTTTTCAACAAGATTAGAAATAAACCTCCTCAGGTAGCTAACCTGCCCCTGGAACCTCTGTAACTCATTTTTTTTTGTTTGAGATGGCTTTGCTTCAAGCACTACCTTTAATTTATTCTTGTCAATCTCAACCCCTCTTTGATGCATAAGAAATCCCAAGAAGTTTCCATCCTGTACACCGAAAGCACATTTCAAAGGGTTAAGTTTTAGGTGATAAAATCTCATCCTTTTGAAACTTTTTCTCAAGTGGAGTACATGATCAAATGATTTTTTAGATTTTACCAAAATATCATCAATATAAATCTCCATATAATAGTAGATCATGCCATGTAAGATGGCATTCATGGCCCGTTCATACGTTTCATTAGCATTTTTTAAGCCAAAAGGCATAACCAGCCACTCAAAAGTCCCAATAGCACTAGGACATCTGAAGGTGGTCTTGGAGATATCTTCCTTAGCAATAGAAATTTGGTTATAACCTAAAAAATCATCCATGAATGATAAAAGCTCATTCCTGGAGGCAATATCAATAAGCATATCAGCAATAGGCATGACATAAATGTCTTTAGGAGTGGCCAAATTCAAGTCCCTTAAATCAATACATACTCTAAGCCTACCATTCTTTTTCATAACATGGACTATATTAAAAATCCATTCTGCATATTTTGTCAACCTAATGAAGCTAGCCTTAAGATTTTTTACAATTTCTTCTTTAACTTTCAATTCCACCTCCTTAGACATTCTGGTTGGATGTTGTTGAAAATAGCAAAATCCGGGCTTGATAGGGAGATTGTGCTCCACTACCTCTCTTGCTAAATTAGGCATTTCAGTATAATCCCATGCAAAACAATCTTTAAATTCTTCTAAATGCAAAATTAATTCGTTTTTAATTTTTTCTTTTAATAAAGAATTGACATAAGTAATTCTTGGCTCTTGGGGAGTGCCAAGATTTATTTCTTCTAAAGGATCTTGAACCTCATGTTAATTATCTTGAAGGCTTGGTGGAGCCTCCATCACATCTTCAAGCTGTAACCCTTTAAAATCCTCATAAAACTCACCTTTCTCAATAATGTCTACTTCACACAGTTCCAGATCTTCCTCAGTAATTTTATTTACTACCTGCTACATCAGAAGCTTATGAATGGCAAATGCAGCTACTGCTAACTCCTCTTTAGAGTAACTAATTATCAATTTCTTCAATAATAGGACTCTCCATCAGCCATTTAGAGTAAGGCATGATGGATTTCTCTTAGTAAATTATATCTGAGTGATCTTGAACTTGTTTCTCCATGTCATGTTTGGAAAAATAAGTGTGCTTTAAATCTCCATTCATTTTTCTCCTGACAAACTTAAGAGGGCCTAAATCCACATCATAGAACTTGACTTACAAATTGTCAGCACATGCTGTAAATAGCTTGTTGTTAGCCCAACCACTTCAACATCACTACCCTTCCAAAAGAGCAAAAATTGGTGTTAAGAAGATGGCACACACCAATTGGTATGAATCTAATCTCTCTCATATAAATCATTGTATTTGGCCTTCGATTCTACAACGAAGAAGGCTGTAAGTGAATTTCTATTACCAACAATGATTTCCACAGGCAAAACTCAAAGGACACCAATAACTTCACCTGTAAAAGTTGATATAGTAATGTCAGCAGAAATTAAATCTTCTTGATTTTTTCCAAGAAAGCTTAAGAGCCTAAGAGGAATAATATTAATCGATGAACCATTATCCACCAAGATATTGGAGAATAGTTCATTGTTCAAGTAAGCCTTGATGTACAGAGACTTTATGTGTTTGGTCATCTCCATAGAAGGCTTCTAAAAAATAACTCTTTTAGGCTAATCTGATTGAACTGCCTGAATTACTACAGTTAGATGCACATCTTGTGATTTTGAGAATTTTGCCTACCAAGTGTCAGGGAACTCTGATTCCTCAGCATCTTGCATCATGAACTCTTGGGAAAGCATAACAAAAGTGGTTGCACATCCCAAGGAAAAATGTTTCCCATCAATCTCCATATCTTCCTTGGTATCCATTGGTTCATCAATGTCCTCCTCATAACTAGAATTTTCCACTAACTCACCTTTGTTGAAATAAAGATCCTTAAGGGTCAACATGTTGAATTTTGATTTTTTTGCCAAGATTTTCCTAATGCATCACTTGAATTTGGTTTTGTTCTTCTTTCTCCTTTATTCCTGTAGCTCTTTTCCTCTAAAGTCTCCTTTTTTAGGTACGGGTCAAGTGCTGGAGAAATTTTTTATGTTGCACTAGGTGCCATTGTCTGCTAGGTTGTACAGGCTTTGGCACCATAAACCTTGGCTGTTCTCTATTGAACCTTAAGGTGGTCACCTTATAATCCCTCTTGTAATCATTTCAAAAAACTCTAAGAAAGATTAGTTTTATAAAAATATTTTTATTTTTTAGATGAGGAATTTCCTTGTACAATTAAGGAATCCCACGTTGAGACTGTCCTTCAGATGCCACCATGGCGATTGCCTTGACGTCAATGGTTGAGTGGTTTTTTTTATGATAGAATGGCTTCAACCTTGTTGTTCAACCACCTTCCTTAAGGCCATCTCCCCAATCAGTAGGTTTTATTGATCCACTGGAGATGTATGCTGATGGTGTTTTCAAGTACTTCACTAGAAAATCAAATTTGCAAGGGTTAGCCAAGGGTGTCCCAATTCTCCTCTTTCTCCTTAATCTTCCTTTTGATATCCAAAAAAGCTCTAAAATCAGTGTCAATCATGTTAATGGAAGTAACCGATGGGAATGGTCTTCCTTAATCAACATGGCATCTTTCTTTTCTGGAAATTTCAATACTCCCTTGTTAATCCAATCCTGTACCACATTTTTAAACACCTAATAAGCATTAGTAGAATGGTTATAAGAATTATGGTGCTTACAAAACTGTTTTCCCTTTAAGTCCTCCTTTGTTGGAAGTTTGTGATCAGGTGGAAGCTTGATGAATTTTTCCATGAGTAAAAATTAAAGATTTTATCAGTTTTTGAGACCTCGAAAGTGTGTTGCACCTGAGGTTTGAGCCTTGGGATTTCTACAAAGCTTCTAGGGATTTCTTCTCCTGCAGTGGACAAACACAAAACCTAGTATTTGTAAGGTCAGCAATAGTAACTTCAGTATTGGAAACCTCTTGAAAATAGGTTTCCATTGAGAATTTTCACATTTGATTCTCTTCCTAATGCAATTCTTCATATTCACCAACTTTAGCAGCAAGCTCATAAAAGTCTCAAAATTTCTTACCTTGAAACTTCTTCCTCAGCTCAATATCAAGATGTCATTGAGCTATTTTGACACACTCGATTTCTGGCATAAAGATTTTGCACCTGTTCCTCCAACTCTTTAAAATGTGCAATGAAGATGTCAGTTACTTCCTTAGCTCTTTGAGTTACTCTAGATAGTTTAGAAATGGAAACCTCTGGTTCAACCCTGAAGAACTAAGTGTGGAATTGATGCTCCATCTCCTTCCATCTAAAAATAGAATTACTGGAGAGTGTATCATACCAAGTAAAAGCAGTACTAGATAAGCTATTAAGAAAGAATTGTAACTTTAAATTAGAAAAATTTTCATAATTTACCAATTCACCACGTTGAAAGGTAAAATAGGCAATATGTTCAAGTGTGGATTGTCCCTCTCTCCTAGAGCATAAGAAAAACTCAGGAACACAATAACCCCTTGGGTAAGCATTATCTCTGTCAATCATGTTCAGATATGGCTTGTGAAATTCATGTTGACCCACTTGATGAAGACCAAGACCATACAACTCATGTACCACATCACATATATCATCCAAATCAACTCCTCCCATCCTCAGAGCCTGAGGAAGTGGCACACTGGTCTGGGGAAGTGGTATATACCCCTGAGGAAGGTTGTCCTTCAAGCCTCTATTCTCCTGTTCATAGACTCCAGGATGCAAAGAAGGAATAGCTTTGCAAAAAAATTATTGATTACTCCTATTATTATTGGTAATATTAGTATTATGGCTAGTAGAGCTGATAGGATTATTAATTTTCATAAGTTCAACCTCTTCCCTTTTATGATGAGGTTTATACCTATCATCAGTGGCTAAAGGAAATCCTAAGGATGGCCTCATGGAATTAGCAACTTCATCTTAGGCCATCGATTTTGAGGTGTTTTTTTTGTTTCGAATTTTATTAACATTTTTAGAAAAAGATTGCATTAGATCATCCATAATTTTTTCAAAATTACCAAAAGTATCAGACATAATACTATTGGCATGTTTAATGGAGTTTACTACCTGAGGAATTTCCTCTGGTAGTGCTTTGAACTTGTTAAAATTTTGAGAACCAGTGTTCTCACTAACATCTTCAATGATTTTCAAGCTATCCCCCACTAGATTGATAGGAGATTTGTCTCTACTCCAGCTCTGGGGAGTCTAAGCTTCTTCAGATGTTCATCACATAATTTCTCGGGTATTTTATTAGATGGATCTCCAACTTTAGCAAATTCTTTGCCATATCTTAATTTCGACAAGATGAAAGTGAAGCGCGGTCCCATTAGGCATGCCAAAAAAGATTGTTGTGTTATTTTTAGACTTTGTAGGCATGCCGGTGGAGAAGTTCCTCAACCATAAATATTTCTTACTTATGTTCCAATAAAAGCAGATTCCCAAATTCTTTTACCACAATTTGTTAGGATTTCACTAAATTTTTAAGGCAAAGTACAAAAAAAGGGCCTTTTGGTTTAACCCATTTGCAATTTAAGGTCTGTGGAATTTTTCATGACAATTTAGGATTTGTGGTTTAATTTGTTAGTAAAATAAGGTCTTCGCCAATTTTCATCTTACGTTGCACTGATGTGGCATCATTTTTCACTTGACACATGTACGCCACATCAGTGCCATGTCGGATGAAAATGTACGAAAATCCTATTTTGTTAACAAATTGAACCTCAAACCCTAAATTGTCACGAAAAATTCCATAGACCGTAAATTGCAAACGCGTTAAATCATAAGGTACTTTTTTGTACTTTTCCCAAATTTTTATTGTAAATTTAAAATGAAACTTGGAATTGAAATGTGCAAGCATGATTTTATTGATTCGTTGGAAATTGTCAATTATAGTAAATTAAAGAAAACACTGAGGAAAGCTTTGAAAATTGTTGAATAGTAAAGGAAAAAACTGCTTAAGGAAATGCTAAAATTTAAGGCTATGAATGTGAATTGAAAATTGGCTTGAGTTGATTGTTGGATTTGTTGATGATAAGTTGTTGATTGATAAGTTGATTTGATAAGTTATTGTTGATTATTGGATTCCATTCCCCTCCATCTATATTTGTCACTGCAATTTATATGATTTTCTCAGTCAGAAGACAGAACACCAGTAGCCATCTGTGGGTGACATAAATATTCAATTACAAGCATTATATAACTTTGTCCCCAAGACTCAATAACTGAAATTCTCCAATGCTAACTCATCTATTAGGCCTTTTGTTGGACTTGATAATTTTTTAGGCCATTAAAACCGACAAATAAATCATTTTGGGCCAATAAACGTTTAATTTAATTAATTTATTTTTAAAAGTCTAAAATTCAATTTAGGCACAAACAATGGTATATGCATATTTTTCTAAAGTCAAAACTCAGATTTAATTTTTATGTCGTAGTTAAAAAAAATCTTCAAATAAAATTCATATAGTTTTTATTATTCTAAAAAAGAAAATCAATTTTACAAAATGATGATATAGAGGACTTAAAAGGGTTAACTTAGAGTCATAATCTTAAGGATAGAACAAGAAAGGCCACCCTTAAGATTACTTAGCTTAGGTCGAATTAGGTGAGCTCGATCTAAGAGGATCTAGGGGTTGCCTCCAGTAGCTCAGCAGAAGGTGGCTTCATCTGAGCTAATCACAGGAGCTTGGATAAGATACCTTGACACCTAGTAGTTTGGAACTTATGAATTTGGAATTCCAGTGAACTCATCTTCTAGACCATCTAAAAGATAGGATTGGATCCCTAAGATCAAGGGTTTAATCTCATATGAATTCTCCAAAGGTATATCTTCCTAATTAAGGAGAGTTAGACTCCTACAAGAATTCTATTACTAAGACACTATATACCTAATTCATTTTAGGATTACAAGTTAATCATTCTCCCTTTTCACCTATATTTCTATTAATTTTTCATCTATAAGATAATTAACTTAATCATCGTGTTGGGAAAGAAAACTTGAAAAAAAAAACTATATTAAGAAAACTAATTTTACAATATAAAAATGGATGATTATAATTTGTTTTAAATATAAACCATAATAATTTTTAGCTTTAAAATTATTATAAAAAGGAAATAGCTGTAATGCAAAATATCATCCATAAAAAAATAAAGTATTATTTATAAAAAAAAAATTGTCCATCATAATCTTTCTCTCATTCTTCAATATTATTTAATGAGTCTGAGCTCACCAATCTTCTGATATCCAATAATGGACTGGACTTGTAAGCTTGAAATATGTCTGCACAAGGAACAAATGTGAGCTAAAAAGTTAAACTTTTTGGGTTGGAAAAAATCTTCTGATGCTTAAGTGAGTATCTTTTAGTTCGGCAATGCCTAGGAGCCCTTTGGGGCTTTAGAAAGACATAATTAAGATTTTGGAAAGTTTTTGGGTAATAGAATATACCTTGAAATATATGTCATAATGAGCTATTTATAATGTTAATTAGATTCCCAAGAGGGACAGGTGTCCTTACAACATTCTGCAACATGTAAAGAGATGGAGGGGTTGGGAAAGTGGTCCGTCTTTTAAGAAGTACCATATATTCCTAAGAATATCCCCTGGATATATTATTTAAAGGATCTATGAAGACCTCTTTGACCTCTGGAGCTGAGCCCTCAGTGGGTTCCACTTTTGTCCAGACTTGAGTTGTGATCTTGGATTTTTTTTTCTTTGTTGGGCTGTTTTCAGCCTTGTTCATTTAACTCTTGGGACTGAGCCTAGTACTCTTTTACTAGACCTATATTAGGGGGCCCCTTTTCTCATTTAAGAATGAAGAGTCTTTGGTTCGAGTTCTTAACTTAGATAATTTTTAGGATGGAGGGTTTGTTGCTATCTTTTAAGGTTTGGGACTTTTGCCTGATCGTGATCCCTTCTTTGCCCCTACAATCCCTCCCTCATCTCTAATTTTTAATTTTTAGGATTTTGTTTTAATTGAAGCAGTTTTTGATGTTTTCCAATCCTTCTTTGGCCAGAGGGATTTAGTTTTTCATCAAGTGGAGCATCTATCTTAGAGTTTCCACCCTTCTTTAGTCTTCCTTTGTTCAAAGAACACTTTCCCAACTTCATTTTTTGCTCAAAAACATCCCGTCTAGGTCGAAGTTACACAATATTTCAAGATTTCTCCTTTGTTTCTTCATTTGTGAATGCTTTAATGGTTTTTAAGCATCTTCTTTATCTTCTTCATCTTTTGCTGCTTCAAAGATGAAGGATGTTATTTACGAAGCCCATTTCTGTAGCCATGAGGCATCTCTGTTTATTTAAAATTTTTCCATGTGGCATTTTTTACGAAAAGTAAAAGGTTCTCTAGAAGGCTATATAATCACTAATTTGACCTCCCACACTCTTTTCTAACTTCTTTATCCTTTTAATGCTTTCTTGCGTCATTGTCTTTCTTTTCTTTCTTTTGCCTTACCTTTTCTTACTTAGCCTTCTCATTCTTACATTTGCTTTTTCTCTAGTGGCTTCTAAAATTCAATTTCTCACTCGTTAAGCCTGTTCTTCCCTCACCATTTTTGTGAAATGCAGCGCAGCTCCCTCTTGGAGGGAAATCATGCCCAAAGCCAATGTTAACTAGAAGCATTTCAAGCTCAACTTTGAGAGCACTTCCCCGACATCCTCCATCAAGAGCCTACTCCCGATCACCATGTTTTCTATTCTAACCTAGAACTAGCCATTCTTCTTAACCCAAAGAAGTATGTTTGGTTCTATAACCATATGCTTTTTAGCTTTCTCCTTCCCTTTTTTTTTTATTTCTTCCAGTGTGTCTTCTCTCACTTTCAAGTGAACCCCTTCACTCTCACACCAATTCTATTCTTGATATCCACTATTTGGAAGCTTTATACTATGCATTTGGGATTCTAAGTCCCTATGTTCAACATTTCTAACTCTTTTTCAAATTGTTGGTAGGCCAAGAGATTTTAGCATTTACATGTCTGGAAAGCCTAGGAGAGTGGTTTTTTCCAGCAAAGCCAACAAGGTTGATGGCTTAAAGCAAAATTTCATCGACATCAAGTATGTGGATTATGCTAAAGAGATCTTAGGATTTAGTGGGGAGTTCTAAGAACCGAGGAAGTTTACAAATGATCTAGTACTTTAAGGGCTTGATAAACAACATTTGCTTCTTCCAGTTCGCTCAAAGAAGCTATTTAAAGAAAATAAGATTTGGGAGTGTATCTTCCTTTGCAATAAGGATGGGAAACTAGGTATTCCATAAACCCTTGAATCAATATTGGGTAAGTTCTTGTGCTTTCTTTTAGTTTCATTTCCTGAACCTTTTCATGTTTTTGCAATGCTGGCTATGCTTTTTATTTCTCACAGAGAAGCCTATGAAGGCAATGTTCAATCATGACCTGTTCTTCTTGTTGGGGTTTTCTCTAAAGGAGATCGAGACTATGAAACACCTTGATTTGTCTTCATTGGTTCCTGCTTGCTACCTTCAAATAGGGAATCTTTATCCTCACCCTAAGAGGGAGAGTCATTATGTTGTCTAAGAGCTTTATCTGGGAGCAATAGATTTTCTTACTTGGCACCATAATTTGGTGATGAAGATCCTATTGGTATTTGAGAGTTGAGGGTGACTGGCCCTTATGTTTGCGGTCAACTCCAAAGGCCTCAGCGGTTAGTTCAAAAAGACAAGGGGTTACTACCTCCAAAGATGGAGGCTCTAGAGCTAGTGCTATTGCTAAAACTGGAGGTTCTAGGGTTCTCCCTTTCAAGAGGCTTTCTTATAAGACCATAGAGAAGGAGAGTGAAGAAGAATAACCTCTCATTTTCAATAGGCACAAATTTTCCAGAGTTGTTTGTCCTAAGCCATTAACCATTATTGCTACCGCTACTTTGAAGCCTTCCTTCAGCTTTGAGAAGGGGAGAAAGTTTGAGGCCACTTGTTCTTGTAAGTATTTTGAGAATAAGGTGATGAAGATGCTTATCTTTAAGGCCTTGGCCTTCAACCTTATTGATATAATAGAGGACTTGGCAAAGAACCAAAAGCATTTTAATGATCTTCTGGAAGTCTTTTATAGAGATTACATTATGTATATGGACGAAGCTAAGTATTCTTCTGGAAGCAAAGCTCATCTAAATGTATTCTTGCATTTAAGATATGTAGAATCTTATGGCAAGGTCACTTCTTCTCAAGAAGTTCAATGCGCCTACTCCTACTGGGCCAAAGATGTGGGCCCTTCAACAATAGGTAACATTCCTTCTTCCTTTTCATACTCTTCTAACTCCTCTTCTTCTTCTTTTGGTTTATATGGAGCTTTTAAAAAGCTCATTGAGTAAGTCTTGGCAACCTATCCAGTCTGCTAGCACTTTTACCCCTGTCGAGGCCATTCCTCTTCAAGTGGTCTACCTTGATAGAAGGAGGAAAGGTGGAGTAAGGTTGAAATACTTCATGAGGAGACCACCATGAAGCGTTGGAATTAAAGAGTCCAATTCTTCTTCTTATGTCATTTTTGCCTTTTATGTTCCTTCCTCTATTAATTGACTATTCTTTCACTTTTTATAAGCTTTACAAAGGGATGAGGTTGCTAAAGGGAATCTTTTTTTGCTTGAGGGGGCTTTTGAGCCCATTGCCCTTACTGCTCAAGGGTTTTGACTAAAAAGGCTTCTGAAGGTGGCCCTGTGACTCCTCTTTTGACTACTAAGGTATTACTTTGAGAATTGAACCTTTTTCCTTGAACATTTTATGGGCTTTAAATCTCTCATTATTATTTTTAGGTCATCGAATAATAATAAGGCGAGCTTTATGCTTCTTCTTTTCAAGCTAATGAGGTAGCTATGCCTCAAAAGACATTTAAGGCTACTAAGCCTCTAACTATAAACCTCACTTTCCCTCATGTTGATACTATTGCAACTGAGAGGGAGTTTCCCCTTGTGAGGCACATTTTTGTACAGGTAGTGGCAACATCATCCTTCACTTTCTTCTTTGCATTTTTATTTTTTATTTTTTTTTTTGTCTTAACTCTCTTTTTCATTTGTTGTTTTAGTCTATAGGGGTCGAGGAGGAGGTCTCATCCCATCCTCCTTCTTCGTATGAGACCTTTGATCATATAATAGATGTTCTAGATTTCAGTGTAATGGTCATACCAAGATATAGAGATAATGAACCCTTAGTAACACATTTTTTTATCAGGATGTTGTGGTCCTTATGGCTTTGGGGATATGGAGAAGAAGATGTTGTGAATGCCTTAATCATTCATCAGTGGCAAGCATCATCTCCATGACATGTGTTGAACGAAGGTGTAGGCACATCCACTATTGTGCCAAATGAGGAAGGTCATTCCAATAGGAATGACAAAGCTTGACAGTTTTAATGATTTCCAACAACATTCTTCCAAGAGGATGCTCCATAGTGGGTCCTAGCTCCCACAATATTTAGTTTAATTTCCTTTCCTTCAGTGTTTGCAAGGGGTAAGAGG